>OV050032.1:91244842-91431737 GCA_920105625.2 Clusia tigrina
TGAGCGATAGCTTTAATTGACAAGAGGCTCGAGTACTTTATTGTTACAAAATTTCAAGGTTTTATGACGCTCCAGTAAAAACTTACAAGCATTTGTATATAGCAAACTTTGATAGGTGTAGGACGTACCGTATAGAAGTTAGGGCCATTTGAAGTTTTATCAGTGTTTGATTTGGGACTCAAGGGTAGCATAGCTTTGAGCGATAAATTAGATTGACAAGAGGCTCGAGTAATTTATTGTTACAAAATTTCAAGGTTTTATGACGCTCCAGTAAAAAGTTACAAGCATTTCTATGTTGCAAACTTTGATAGGTGTAGGACGTACCAAATAGAAGTTAGGGCCATTTGAAGTTTTCTCAGTGTTTGATTTGGGACTCAAGGGTAGCATAGCTTTGAGCGATAGCTTTAATTGACAAGAGGCTCGAGTACTTTATTGTTACAAAATTTCAAGGTTTTATGACGCTTCAGTGAAAAGTTACAAGCATTTGTATGTTGCAAACTTTGATAGGTGTAGGACGTACCGTATAGAACTTAGGGCCATTTGAAGTTTTCTCAGTGTTTGATTTGGGACTCAAGGCATAGCTTTGAGCGATAGCTTTAATTGACAAGAGGCTCGAGTACTTTATTGTTACAAAATTTCAAGGTTTTATGACGCTACAGTGAAAAGTTACAAGCATTTGTATGTTGCAAACTTTGATAGGTGTAGGACGTACCGTATAGAACTTAGGGCCATTTGAAGTTTTCTCAGTGTTTGATTTGGGACTCAAGGGTAGCATAGCTTTGAGCGATAGCTTAAATTGGCAAGAGGCTCGAGTACTTTATTGTTACAAAATGTCAAGGTTTTATGACGCTGCAGTAAAAAGTTACAAGCATTTGTATATTGCAAACTTTGATAGGTGTAGGACGTACCGTATAAAAGTTAGGGCCATTTGAAGTTTTCTCAGTGTTTTATTTGGGACTCAAGGGTAGCATAGCTTTGTGCGATAGATTAGATTTGCAAGAGGCTCGAGTACTTTATTGTTACAAAATTTCAATGTTTTATGACGCTCCAGTAAAAAGTTAGAAGCATTTGTATGTTGCAAACTTTGATAGGTGTAGGACGTACCGTATAGAAGTTAGGGCCATTTGAAGTTTTATCAGTGTTTGATTTGGGACTCAAGGGTAGCATAGCTTTGAGCGATAGATTAGATTGACAAGAGGCTCGAGTAATTTATTGTTACAAAATTTCAAGGTTTTATGACGCTCCAGTAAAAAGTTACAAGCATTTGTATGTTGCAAAATTTGATAGGTGTAGGACGTACCATATAGAAGTTAGGGCCATTTGAAGTTTTCTCAGTGTTTGATTTGGGACTCAAGGGTAGCATAGCTTTGAGCGATAGCTTTAATTGACAAGAGGCTCGAGTACTTTATTGTTACAAAATTTCAAGGTTTTATGACGCTCCAGTGAAAAGTTACAAGCATTTGTATGTTGCAAACTTTGATAGGTGAAGGACGTACCGTATAGAACTTACGGCCATTTGAAGTTTTCTCAGTATTTGATTTGGGACTCAAGGCATAGCTTTGAGCGATAGCTTTAATTGACAAGAGGCTCGAGTACTTTATTGTTACAAAATTTCAAGGTTTTATGACGCTCCAGTAAAAAGTTACAAGCATTTGTATATTGCAAACTTTGATAGGTGTAGGACGTACCGTATAGAAGTTAGGGCCTTTTGAAGTTTTATCAGTGTTTGATTTGGGACTCAAGGGTAGCATAGCTTTGAGCGATAGATTAGATTGACAAGAGGCTCGAGTAATTTATTGTTACAAAATTTCAAGGTTTTATGACGCTCCAGTAAAAAGTTACAAGCATTTGTATGTTGCAAACTTTGATAGGTGTAGGACGTACCTTATAGAAGTTAGGGCCATTTGAAGTTTTCTCAGTGTTTGATTTGGGACTCAAGGGTAGCATAGCTTTGAGCGATAGCTTTAATTGACAAGAGGCTCGAGTACTTTATTGTTACAAAATTTCAAGGTTTTATGACGCTCCAGTAAAAACTTACAAGCATTTGTATATAGCAAACTTTGATAGGTGTAGGACGTACCGTATAGAAGTTAGGGCCATTTGAAGTTTTATCAGTGTTTGATTTGGTACTCAAGGGTAGCATAGCTTTGAGCGATAGCTTAAATTGGCAAGAGGCTCGAGTACTTTATTGTTACAAAATGTCAAGGTTTTATGACGCTGCAGTAAAAAGTTACAAGCATTTGTATATTGCAAACTTTGATAGGTGTAGGACGTACCGTATAAAAGTTAGGGCCATTTGAAGTTTTCTCAGTGTTTTATTTGGGACTCAAGGGTAGCATAGCTTTGAGCGATAGATTAGATTGGCAAGAGGCTCGAGTACTTTATTGTTACAAAATTTCAAGGTTTTATGACGCTCCAGTAAAAAGTTAGAAGCATTTGTATGTTGCAAACTTTGATAGGTGTAGGACGTACCGTATAGAAGTTAGGGCCATTTGAAGTTTTATCAGTGTTTGATTTGGGACTCAAGGGTAGCATAGCTTTGAGCGATAGATTAGATTGACAAGAGGCTCGAGTAATTTATTGTTACAAAATTTCAAGGTTTTATGACGCTCCAGTAAAAAGTTACAAGCATTTGTATGTTGCAAAATTTGATAGGTGTAGGACGTACCATATAGAAGTTAGGGCCATTTGAAGTTTTCTCAGTGTTTGATTTGGGACTCAAGGGTAGCATAGCTTTGAGCGATAGCTTTAATTGACAAGAGGCTCGAGTACTTTATTGTTACAAAATTTCAAGGTTTTATGACGCTCCAGTGAAAAGTTACAAGCATTTGTATGTTGCAAACTTTGATAGGTGAAGGACGTACCGTATAGAACTTAGGGCCATTTGAAGTTTTCTCAGTGTTTGATTTGGGACTCAAGGCATAGCTCTGAGCGATAGCTTTAATTGACAAGAGGCTCGAGTACTTTATTGTTACAAAATTTCAAGGTTTTATGACGCTCCAGTAAAAAGTTACAAGCATTTGTATATTGCAAACTTTGATAGGTGTAGGACGTACCGTATAGAAGTTAGGGCCATTTGAAGTTTTATCAGTGTTTGATTTGGGACTCAAGGGTAGCATAGCTTTGAGCGATAGATTAGATTGACAAGAGGCTCGAGTAATTTATTGTTACAAAATTTCAAGGTTTTATGACGCTCCAGTAAAAAGTTACAAGCATTTGTATGTAGCAAACTTTGATAGGTGTAGGACGTACCTTATAGAAGTTAGGGCCATTTGAAGTTTTCTCAGTGTTTGATTTGGGACTCAAGGGTAGCATAGCTTTGAGCGATAGCTTTAATTGACAAGAGGCTCGAGTACTTTATTGTTACAAAATTTCAAGGTTTTATGACGCTCCAGTAAAAACTTACAAGCATTTGTATATAGCAAACTTTGATAGGTGTAGGACGTACCGTATAGAAGTTAGGGCCATTTGAAGTTTTATCAGTATTTGATTTGGTACTCAAGGGTAGCATAGCTTTGAGCGATAGCTTAAATTGGCAAGAGGCTCGAGTACTTTATTGTTACAAAATGTCAAGGTTTTATGACGCTGCAGTAAAAAGTTACAAGCATTTGTATATTGCAAACTTTGATAGGTGTAGGACGTACCGTATAAAAGTTAGGGCCATTTGAAGTTTTCTCAGTGTTTTATTTGGGACTCAAGGGTAGCATAGCTTTGAGCGATAGATTAGATTGGCAAGAGGCTCGAGTACTTTATTGTTACAAAATTTCAAGGTTTTATGACGCTTCAGTAAAAAGTTAGAAGCATTTGTATGTTGCAAACTTTGATAGGTGTAGGACGTACCGTATAGAAGTTAGGGCCATTTGAAGTTTTATCAGTGTTTGATTTGGGACTCAAGGGTAGCATAGCTTTGAGCGATAGATTAGATTGACAAGAGGCTCGAGTAATTTATTGTTACAAAATTTCAAGGTTTTATGACGCTCCAGTGAAAAGTTACAAGCATTTGTATGTTGCAAACTTTGATAGGTGTAGGACGTACCGTATAGAACTTAGGGCCATTTGAAGTTTTCTCAGTGTTTGATTTGGGACTCAAGGCATAGCTTTGAGCGATAGCTTTAATTGACAAGAGGCTCGAGAACTTTATTGTTACAAAATTTCAAGGTTTTATGACGCTCCAGTAAAAACTTGCAAGCATTTGTATAGTGCAAACTTTGATAGGTGTAGGACGTACCGTATAGAAGTTAGGGCCATTTGAAGTTTTATCAGTGTTTGATTTGGGACTCAAGGGTAGCATAGCTTTGAGGGATAGATTAGATTGACAAGAGGCTCGAGTACTTTATTGTTACAAAATTTCAAGGTTTTATGACGCTCCAGTAAAAACTTACAAGCATTTGTATGTTGCAAACTTTGATAGGTGCAGGACGTACCGTATAGAAGTTAGGGCCATTTGAAGTTTTATCAGTGTTTGATTTGGGACTCAAGGGTAGCATAGCTTTGAGCGATAGATTAGATTGGCAAGAGGCTCGAGTACTTTATTGTTACAAAATTTCAAGGTTTTATGACGCTCCAGTAAAAACTTACAAGCATTTGTATGTTGCAAACTTTGATAGGTGTAGGACGTACCGTATAGAAGTTAGGGCCATTTGAAGTTTTATCAGTGTTTGATTTGGGACTCAAGGGTAGCATAGCTTTGAGCGATAGATTAGATTGGCAAGAGGCTCGAGTACTTTATTGTTACAAAATTTCAAGGTTTTATGACGCTTCAGTAAAAAGTTAGAAGCATTTGTATGTTGCAAACTTTGATAGGTGTAGGACGTACCGTATAGAAGTTAGGGCCATTTGAAGTTTTATCAGTGTTTGATTTGGGACTCAAGGGTAGCATAGCTTTGAGCGATAGATTAGATTGACAAGAGGCTCGAGTAATTTATTGTTACAAAATTTCAAGGTTTTATGACGCTCCCGTAAAAAGTTACAAGCATTTGTATGTTGCAAACTTTGATAGGTGTAGGACGTACCATATAGAAGTTAGGGCCATTTGAAGTTTTCTCAGTGTTTGATTTGGGACTCAAGGGTAGCATAGCTTTGAGCGATAGCTTTAATTGACAAGAGGCTCGAGTACTTTATTGTTACAAAATTTCAAGGTTTTATGACGCTCCAGTAAAAACTTACAAGCATTTGTATATAGCAAACTTTGATAGGTGTAGGACGTACCGTATAGAAGTTAGGGCCATTTGAAGTTTTATCAGTATTTGATTTGGTACTCAAGGGTAGCATAGCTTTGAGCGATAGCTTAAATTGGCAAGAGGCTCGAGTACTTTATTGTTACAAAATGTCAAGGTTTTATGACGCTGCAGTAAAAAGTTACAAGCATTTGTATATTGCAAACTTTGATAGGTGTAGGACGTACCGTATAAAAGTTAGGGCCATTTGAAGTTTTCTCAGTGTTTTATTTGGGACTCAAGGGTAGCATACCTTTGAGCGATAGATTAGATTGGCAAGAGGCTCGAGTACTTTATTGTTACAAAATTTCAAGGTTTTATGACGCTTCAGTAAAAAGTTAGAAGCATTTGTATGTTGCAAACTTTGATAGGTGTAGGACGTACCGTATAGAAGTTAGGGCCATTTGAAGTTTTATCAGTGTTTGATTTGGGACTCAAGGGTAGCATAGCTTTGAGCGATAGATTAGATTGACAAGAGGCTCGAGTAATTTATTGTTACAAAATTTCAAGGTTTTATGACGCTCCAGTAAAAAGTTACAAGCATTTGTATGTTGCAAACTTTGATAGGTGTAGGACGTACCATATAGAAGTTAGGGCCATTTGAAGTTTTCTCAGTGTTTGATTTGGGACTCAAGGGTAGCATAGCTTTGAGCGATAGCTTTAATTGACAAGAGGCTCGAGTACTTTATTGTTACAAAATTTCAAGGTTTTATGACGCTCCAGTGAAAAGTTACAAGCATTTGTATGTTGCAAACTTTGATAGGTGTAGGACGTACCGTATAGAACTTAGGGCCATTTGAAGTTTTCTCAGTGTTTGATTTGGGACTCAAGGCATAGCTTTGAGCGATAGCTTTAATTGACAAGAGGCTCGAGAACTTTATTGTTACAAAATTTCAAGGTTTTATGACGCTCCAGTAAAAACTTGCAAGCATTTGTATATTGCAAACTTTGATAGGTGTAGGACGTACCGTATAGAAGTTAGGGCCATTTGAAGTTTTATCAGTGTTTGATTTGGGACTCAAGGGTAGCATAGCTTTGAGGGATAGATTAGATTGACAAGAGGCTCGAGTACTTTATTGTTACAAAATTTCAAGGTTTTATGACGCTCCAGTAAAAACTTACAAGCATTTGTATGTTGCAAACTTTGATAGGTGCAGGACGTACCGTATAGAAGTTAGGGCCATTTGAAGTTTTATCAGTGTTTGATTTGGGACTCAAGGGTAGCATAGCTTTGAGCGATAGATTAGATTGGCAAGAGGCTCGAGTACTTTATTGTTACAAAATTTCAAGGTTTTATGACGCTCCAGTAAAAACTTACAAGCATTTGTATGTTGCAAACTTTGATAGGTGTAGGACGTACCGTATAGAAGTTAGGGCCATTTGAAGTTTTATCAGTGTTTGATTTGGGACTCAAGGGTAGCATAGCTTTGAGCGATAGATTAGATTGGCAAGAGGCTCGAGTACTTTATTGTTACAAAATTTCAAGGTTTTATGACGCTCCAGTAAAAACTTACAAGCATTTGTATATAGCAAACTTTGATAGGTGTAGGACGTACCGTATAGAAGTTAGGGCCATTTGAAGTTTTATCAGTGTTTGATTTGGTACTCAAGGGTAGCATAGCTTTGAGCAATAGATTAGATTGACAAGAGGCTCGAGTACTTTATTGTTACAAAATTTCAAGGTTTTATGACGCTCCAGTAAAAAGTTAGAAACATTTGTATGTTGCAAACTTTGATAGGTGTAGGACGTACCGTATAGAAGTTAGGGCCATTTGAAGTTTTATCAGTGTTTGATTTGGGACTCAAGGGTAGCATAGCTTTGAGCGGTAGATTTGATTGACAAGAGGCTCGAGTAGTTTATTGTTACAAAATTTCAAGGTTTTATGACGCTCCAGTAAAAAGTTACAAGCATTTGTATGTTGCACACTTTGATAGGTGTAGGACGTACCATATAGAAGTTAGGGCCATTTGAAGTTTTCTCAGTGTTTGATTTGGGACTCAAGGGTAGCATAGCTTTGAGCGATAGCTTTAATTGACAAGAGGCTCGAGTACTTTATTGTTACAAAATTTCAAGGTTTTATGACGCTCGAGTGAAAAGTTACAAGCATTTGTATGTTGCAAACTTTGATAGGTGTAGGACGTACCGTATAGAACTTAGGGCCATTTGAAGTTTTCTCAGTGTTTGATTTGGGACTCAAGGCATAGCTTTGAGCGATAGCTTTAATTGACAAGAGGCTCGAGTACTTTATTGTTACAAAATTTCAAGGTTTTATGACGCTCCAGTAAAAACTTACAAGCATTTGTATATAGCAAACTTTGATAGGTGTAGGACGTACCGTATAGAAGTTAGGGCCATTTGAAGTTTTATCAGTGTTTGATTTGGGACTCAAGGGTAGCATAGCTTTGAGCGATAGCTTTAATTGACAAGAGGCTCGAGTACTTTATTGTTACAAAATTTCAAGGTTTTATGACGCTCCAGTAAAAACTTGCAAGCATTTGTATATTGCAAACTTTGATAGGTGTAGGACGTACCGTATAGAAGTTAGGGCCATTTGAAGTTTTATCAGTGTTTGATTTGGGACTCAAGGGTAGCATAGCTTTGAGGGATAGATTAGATTGACAAGAGGCTCGAGTACTTTATTGTTACAAAATTTCAAGGTTTTATGACGCTCCAGTAAAAAGTTACAAGCATTTGTATATTGCAAACTTTGATATATGTAGGATGTACCGTATAGAAGTTAGGGCCATTTGAAGTTTTATCAGTGTTTGATTTGGGACTCAAGGGTAGCATAGCTTTGAGCGATAGATTAGATTGACAAGAGGCTCGAGTAATTTATTGTTACAAAATTTCAAGGTTTTATGACGCTCCAGAAAAAAGTTACAAGCATTTGTATGTTGCAAACTTTGATAGGTGTAGGACGTACCATATAGAAGTTAGGGCCATTTGAAGTTTTCTCAGTGTTTGATTTGGGACTCAAGGCATAGCTTTGAGCGATAGCTTTAATTGACAAGAGGCTCGAGTACTTTATTGTTACAAAATTTCAAGGTTTTATGACGCTCCAGTAAAAACTTACAAGCATTTGTATGTTGCAAACTTTGATAGGTGCAGGACGTACCGTATAGAAGTTAGGGCCATTTGAAGTTTTATCAGTGTTTGATTTGGGACTCAAGGGTAGCATAGCTTTGAGCGATAGATTAGATGACAAGAGGCTCGAGTACTTTATTGTTACAAAATTTCAAGGTTTTATGACGCTCCAGTAAAAACTTACAAGCATTTGCATGTTGCAAACTTTGATAGGTATAGGACGTACCGTATAGAAGTTAGGGCCATTTGAAGTTTTATCAGTGTTTGATTTGGGACTCAAGGGTAGCATAGCTTTGAGCGATAGATTAGATTGGCAAGAGGCTCGAGTACTTTATTGTTACAAAATTTCAAGGTTTTATGACGCTCCAGTAAAAACTTACAAGCATTTGTATATAGCAAACTTTGATAGGTGAAGGACGTACCGTATAGAAGTTAGGGCCATTTGAAGTTTTATCAGTGTTTGATTTGGTACTCAAGGGTAGCATAGCTTTGAGCGATAGATTAGATTGACAAGAGGCTTGAGTAATTTATTGTTACAAAATTTCAAGGTTTTATGACGCTCCAGTAAAAAGTTACAAGCATTTGTATGTTGCAAACTTTGATAGGTGTAGGACGTACCGTATAGAAGTTAGGGCCATTTGAAGTTTTATCAGTGTTTGATTTGGGACTCAAGGGTAGCATAGCTTTGAGCGGTAGATTTGATTGACAAGAGGCTCGAGTAATTTATTGTTACAAAATTTCAAGGTTTTATGACGCTCCAGTAAAAAGTTACAAGCATTTGTATGTTGCACACTTTGATAGGTGTAGGACGTACCATATAGAAGTTAGGGCCATTTGAAGTTTTCTCAGTGTTTGATTTGGGACTCAAGGGTAGCATAGCTTTGAGCGATAGCTTTAATTGACAAGAGGCTCGAGTACTTTATTGTTACAAAATTTCAAGGTTTTATGACGCTCGAGTGAAAAGTTACAAGCATTTGTATGTTGCAAACTTTGATAGGTGTAGGACGTACCGTATAGAACTTAGGGCCATTTGAAGTTTTCTCAGTGTTTGATTTGGGACTCAAGGCATAGCTTTGAGCGATAGCTTTAATTGACAAGAGGCTCGAGTACTTTATTGTTACAAAATTTCAAGGTTTTATGACGCTCCAGTAAAAACTTACAAGCATTTGTATATAGCAAACTTTGATAGGTGTAGGACGTACCGTATAGAAGTTAGGGCCATTTGAAGTTTTATCAGTGTTGGATTTGGGACTCAAGGGTAGCATAGCTTTGAGCGATAGCTTTAATTGACAAGAGGCTCGAGTACTTTATTGTGACAAAATTTCAAGGTTTTATGACGCTCCAGTAAAAACTTGCAAGCATTTGTATATTGCAAACTTTGATAGGTGTAGGACGTACCGTATAGAAGTTAGGGCCATTTGAAGTTTTATCAGTGTTTGATTTGGGACTCAAGGGTAGCATAGCTTTGAGGGATAGATTAGATTGACAAGAGGCTCGAGTACTTTATTGTTACAAAATTTCAAGGTTTTATGACGCTCCAGTAAAAAGTTAGAAGCATTTGTATGTTACAAACTTTGATAGGTGTAGGACGTACCGTATAGAAGTTAGGGCCATTCGAAGTTTTATCAGTGTTTGATTTGGGACTCAAGGGTAGCATAGCTTTGAGCGATAGATTAGATTGACAAGAGGCTCGAGTAATTTATTGTTACAAAATTTCAAGGTTTTATGACGCTCCAGAAAAAAGTTACAAGCATTTGTATGTTGCAAACTTTGATAGGTGTAGGACGTACCATATAGAAGTTAGGGCCATTTGAAGTTTTCTCAGTGTTTGATTTGGGACTCAAGGGTAGCATAGCTTTGAGCGATAGCTTTAATTGACAAGAGGCTCGAGTACTTTATTGTTACAAAATTTCAAGGTTTTATGACGCTCCAGTGAAAAGTTACAAGCATTTGTATGTTGCAAACTTTGATAGGTGTAGGACGTACCGTATAGAACTTAGGGCCATTTGAAGTTTTCTCAGTGTTTGATTTGGGACTCAAGGCATAGCTTTGAGCGATAGCTTTAATTGACAAGAGGCTCGAGTACTTTATTGTTACAAAATTTCAAGGTTTTATGACGCTCCAGTAAAAAGTTACAAGCATTTGTATGTTGCAAACTTTGATAGGTGCAGGACGTACCGTATAGAAGTTAGGGCCATTTGAAGTTTTATCAGTGTTTGATTTGGGACTCAAGGGTAGCATAGCTTTGAGCGATAGATTAGATGACAAGAGGCTCGAGTACTTTATTGTTACAAAATTTCAAGGTTTTATGACGCTCCAGTAAAAAGTTAGAAACATTTGTATGTTGCAAACTTTGATAGGTGTAGGACGTACCGTATAGAAGTTAGGGCCATTTGAAGTTTTATCAGTGTTTGATTTGGGACTCAAGGCATAGCTTTGAGCGATAGCTTTAATTGACAAGAGGCTCGAGTACTTTATTGTTACAAAATTTCAAGGTTTTATGACGCTCCAGTAAAAACTTACAAGCATTTGTATATAGCAAACTTTGATAGGTGTAGGACGTACCGTATAGAAGTTAGGGCCATTTGAAGTTTTATCAGTGTTTGATTTGGGACTCAAGGGTAGCATAGCTTTGAGCGATAGATTAGATTGACAAGAGGCTCGAGTAATTTATTGTTACAAAATTTCAAGGTTTTATGACGCTCCAGAAAAAAGTTACAAGCATTTGTATGTTGCAAACTTTGATAGGTGTAGGACGTACCATATAGAAGTTAGGGCCATTTGAAGTTTTCTCAGTGTTTGATTTGGGACTCAAGGCATAGCTTTGAGCGATAGCTTTAATTGACAAGAGGCTCGAGTACTTTATTGTTACAAAATTTCAAGGTTTTATGACGCTCCAGTAAAAACTTACAAGCATTTGTATGTTGCAAACTTTGATAGGTGCAGGACGTACCGTATAGAAGTTAGGGCCATTTGAAGTTTTATCAGTGTTTGATTTGGGACTCAAGGGTAGCATAGCTTTGAGCGATAGATTAGATGACAAGAGGCTCGAGTACTTTATTGTTACAAAATTTCAAGGTTTTATGACGCTCCAGTAAAAACTTACAAGCATTTGCATGTTGCAAACTTTGATAGGTATAGGACGTACCGTATAGAAGTTAGGGCCATTTGAAGTTTTATCAGTGTTTGATTTGGGACTCAAGGGTAGCATAGCTTTGAGCGATAGATTAGATTGGCAAGAGGCTCGAGTACTTTATTGTTACAAAATTTCAAGGTTTTATGACGCTCCAGTAAAAACTTACAAGCATTTGTATATAGCAAACTTTGATAGGTGTAGGACGTACCGTATAGAAGTTAGGGCCATTTGAAGTTTTATCAGTGTTTGATTTGGTACTCAAGGGTAGCATAGCTTTGAGCGATAGATTAGATTGACAAGAGGCTTGAGTAATTTATTGTTACAAAATTTCAAGGTTTTATGACGCTCCAGTAAAAAGTTACAAGCATTTGTATGTTGCAAACTTTGATAGGTGTAGGACGTACCGTATAGAAGTTAGGGCCATTTGAAGTTTTATCAGTGTTTGATTTGGGACTCAAGGGTAGCATAGCTTTGAGCGGTAGATTTGATTGACAAGAGGCTCGAGTAATTTATTGTTACAAAATTTCAAGGTTTTATGACGCTCCAGTAAAAAGTTACAAGCATTTGTATGTTGCACACTTTGATAGGTGTAGGACGTACCATATAGAAGTTAGGGCCATTTGAAGTTTTCTCAGTGTTTGATTTGGGACTCAAGGGTAGCATAGCTTTGAGCGATAGCTTTAATTGACAAGAGGCTCGAGTACTTTATTGTTACAAAATTTCAAGGTTTTATGACGCTCGAGTGAAAAGTTACAAGCATTTGTATGTTGCAAACTTTGATAGGTGGAGGACGTACCGTATAGAACTTAGGGCCATTTGAAGTTTTCTCAGTGTTTGATTTGGGACTCAAGGCATAGCTTTGAGCGATAGCTTTAATTGACAAGAGGCTCGAGTACTTTATTGTTACAAAATTTCAAGGTTTTATGACGCTCCAGTAAAAACTTACAAGCATTTGTATATAGCAAACTTTGATAGGTGTAGGACGTACCGTATAGAAGTTAGGGCCATTTGAAGTTTTATCAGTGTTTGATTTGGGACTCAAGGGTAGCATAGCTTTGAGCGATAGCTTTAATTGACAAGAGGCTCGAGTACTTTATTGTTACAAAATTTCAAGGTTTTATGACGCTCCAGTAAAAACTTGCAAGCATTTGTATATTGCAAACTTTGATAGGTGTAGGACGTACCGTATAGAAGTTAGGGCCATTTGAAGTTTTATCAGTGTTTGATTTGGGACTCAAGGGTAGCATAGCTTTGAGGGATAGATTAGATTGACAAGAGGCTCGAGTACTTTATTGTTACAAAATTTCAAGGTTTTATGACGCTCCAGTAAAAAGTTAGAAGCATTTGTATGTTACAAACTTTGATAGGTGTAGGACGTACCGTATAGAAGTTAGGGCCATTCGAAGTTTTATCAGTGTTTGATTTGGGACTCAAGGGTAGCATAGCTTTGAGCGATAGATTAGATTGACAAGAGGCTCGAGTAATTTATTGTTACAAAATTTCAAGGTTTTATGACGCTCCAGAAAAAAGTTACAAGCATTTGTATGTTGCAAACTTTGATAGGTGTAGGACGTACCATATAGAAGTTAGGGCCATTTGAAGTTTTCTCAGTGTTTGATTTGGGACTCAAGGGTAGCATAGCTTTGAGCGATAGCTTTAATTGACAAGAGGCTCGAGTACTTTATTGTTACAAAATTTCAAGGTTTTATGACGCTCCAGTGAAAAGTTACAAGCATTTGTATGTTGCAAACTTTGATAGGTGTAGGACGTACCGTATAGAACTTAGGGCCATTTGAAGTTTTCTCAGTGTTTGATTTGGGACTCAAGGCATAGCTTTGAGCGATAGCTTTAATTGACAAGAGGCTCGAGTACTTTATTGTTACAAAATTTCAAGGTTTTATGACGCTCCAGTAAAAACTTACAAGCATTTGTATGTTGCAAACTTTGATAGGTGCAGGACGTACCGTATAGAAGTTAGGGCCATTTGAAGTTTTATCAGTGTTTGATTTGGGACTCAAGGGTAGCATAGCTTTGAGCGATAGATTAGATGACAAGAGGCTCGAGTACTTTATTGTTACAAAATTTCAAGGTTTTATGACGCTCCAGTAAAAACTTACAAGCATTTGCATGTTGCAAACTTTGATAGGTATAGGACGTACCGTATAGAAGTTAGGGCCATTTGAAGTTTTATCAGTGTTTGATTTGGGACTCAAGGGTAGCATAGCTTTGAGCGATAGATTAGATTGGCAAGAGGCTCGAGTACTTTATTGTTACAAAATTTCAAGGTTTTATGACGCTCCAGTAAAAACTTACAAGCATTTGTATATAGCAAACTTTGATAGGTGTAGGACGTACCGTATAGAAGTTAGGGCCATTTGAAGTTTTATCAGTGTTTGATTTGGTACTCAAGGGTAGCATAGCTTTGAGCGATAGATTAGATTGACAAGAGGCTTGAGTAATTTATTGTTACAAAATTTCAAGGTTTTATGACGCTCCAGTAAAAAGTTACAAGCATTTGTATGTTGCAAACTTTGATAGGTGTAGGACGTACCGTATAGAAGTTAGGGTCATTTGAAGTTTTCTCAGTGTTTGATTTGGGACTCAAGGGTAGCATAGCTTTGAGCGATAGCTTTAATTGACAAGAGGCTCGAGTACTTTATTGATACAAAATTTCAAGGTTTTATGACGCTCCAGTGAAAAGTTACAAACATTTGTATGTTGCAAACTTTGATGGGTGTAGGACGTACCGTATAGAAGTTAGGGCCATTTGAAGTTTTATCAGTGTTTGATTTGGGACTCAAGGGTAGCATAGCTTTGAGCGATAGATTAGATTGGCAAGAGGCTCGAGTACTTTATTGTTACAAAATTTCAAGGTTTTATGACGCTCCAGTAAAAAGTTACAAGCATTTGTATATTGCAAACTTTGATAGGTGTAGGACGTACCGTATAGAAGTTAGGGCCATTTGAAGTTTTCTCAGTGTTTGATTTGGGACTCAAGGGTAGCATAGCTTTGAGCGATAGATTAGATTGACAAGAGGCTCGAGTACTTTATTGTTACAAAATTTCAAGGTTTTATGACGCTCCAGTAAGAAGTTACAAGCATTTGTATATTGCAAACTTTGATAGGTGTAGGACGTACCGTATAGAAGTTAGGGCCATTTGAAGTTTTATCAGTGTTTGATTTGGGACTCAAGGGTAGCATAGCTTTGGCCGATAGCTTAAATTGACAAGAGGCTCGAGTACTTTATTGTTACAAAATTTCAAGGTTTTGAGACGCTCCAGTAAAAAGTTAGAAGCATTTGTATGTTACAAACTTTGATCGGTGTACGACGTACCGTATATAAGTTAGGGCCATTTGAAGTTTTCTCAGTGTTTGATTTGGGACTCAAGGGTAGCATAGGTTTGAGCGATAGATTAGATTGACAAGAGGCTCGAGTAATTTATTGTTACAAAATTTCAAGGTTTTATGACGCTCCAGTAAAAAGTTACAAGCATTTGTATATTGCAAACTTTGATAGGTGTAGGACGTACCGTATATTAGTTAGGGCCATTTGAAGTTTTCTCAGTGTTTGATTTGGGACTCAAGGGTAGCATAGCTAGCTTTAATTGACAGGAGGCTCGAGTACTTTATTGTTACAAAATTACAAGGTTTTGTGACGCTCCTGTAAAAACTTACAAGCATTTGTATGTTGCAAACTTTGATAGGTGTAGGACGTACCGTATAGAAGTTAGGGCCATTTGAAGTTTTCTCAGTGTTTGATTTGGGACTCAAGGGTAGCATAGCTTTGAGCGATAGCTTAAATTGGCAAGAGGCTCGAGTACTTTATTGTTACAAAATTTCAAGGTTTTATGACGCTCCAGTAAAAAGTTAGAAGCATTTGTATGTTGCAAACTTTGATAGGTGTAGGACGTACCGTATAGAAGTTAGGGCCATTTGAAGTTTTATCAGTGTTTGATTTGGGACTCAAGGGTAGCATAGCTTTGAGCGATAGATTAGATTGACAAGAGGCTCGAGTAATTTATTGTTACAAAATTTCAAGGTTTTATGACGCTCCAGTAAAAAGTTACAAGCATTTGTATGTTGCAAACTTTGATAGGTGTAGGACGTACCATATAGAAGTTAGGGCCATTTGAAGTTTTCTCAGTGTTTGATTTGGGACTCAAGGGTAGCATAGCTTTGAGCGATAGCTTTAATTGACAAGAGGCTCGAGTACTTTATTGTTACAAAATTTCAAGGTTTTATGACGCTCCAGTGAAAAGTTACAAGCATTTGTATGTTGCAAACTTTGATAGGTGTAGGACGTACCGTATAGAACTTAGGGCAATTTGAAGTTTTCTCAGTGTTTGATTTGGGACTCAAGGCATAGCTTTGAGCGATAGCTTTAATTGACAAGAGGCTCGAGTACTTTTTTGTTACAAAATTTCAAGGTTTTGTGACGCTCCTGTAAAAACTTACAAGCATTTGTATGTTGCAAACTTTGATAGGTGTAGGACGTACCGTATAGAAGTTAGGGCCATTTGAAGTTTTCTCAGTATTTGATTTGGGACTCAAGGGTAGCATAGGTTTGAGCGATAGATTAGATTGACAAGAGGCTCGAGTAATTTATTGTTACAAAATTTCAAGGTTTTATGACGGTCCAGTAAAAAGTTACAAGCATTTGTATATTGCAAACTTTGATAGGTGTAGGACGTACCGTATAGAAGTTAGGGCCATTTGAAGTTTTCTCAGTGTTTGATTTGGGACTCAAGGGTAGCATAGCTTTGAGCGATAGATTAGATTGACAAGAGGCTCGAGTAATTTATTGTTACAAAATTTCAAGGTTTTATGACGCTCCAGTAAAAACTTACAAGCATTTGTATGTTGCAAACTTTGATAGGTGTAGGACGTACCGTATAGAAGTTAGGGCCATTTGAAGTTTTATCAGTGTTTGATTTGGTACTCAAGGGTAGCATAGCTTTCAGCGATAGATTAGATTGACAAGAGGCTCGAGTACTTTATTGTTACAAAATTTCAAGGTTTTATGACGCTCCAGTAAAAACTTACAAGCATTTGTATGTTGCAAACTTTGATAGGTGTAGGACGTACCGTATAGAAGTTAGGGCCATTTGAAGTTTTATCAGTGTTTGATTTGGGACTCAAGGGTAGCATAGCTTTGAGCGATAGATTAGATTGGCAAGAGGCTCGAGTACTTTATTGTTACAAAATTTCAAGGTTTTATGACGCTGCAGTAAAAAGCTACAAGCATTTGTATATTGCAAACTTTGATAGGTGTAGGACGTACCGTATAAAAGTTAGGGCCATTTGAAGTTTTCTCAGTGTTTTATTTGGGACTCAAGGGTAGCATAGCTTTGAGCGATAGATTAGATTGGCAAGAGGCTCGAGTACTTTATTGTTACAAAATTTCAAGGTTTTATGACGCTCCAGTAAAAAGTTAGAAGCATTTGTATGTTGCAAACTTTGATAGGTGTAGGACGTACCGTATAGAACTTAGGGCCATTTGAAGTTTTCTCAGTGTTTGATTTGGGACTCAAGGCATAGCTTTGAGCGATAGCTTTAATTGACAAGAGGCTCGAGTACTTTATTGTTACAAAATTTCAAGGTTTTATGACGCTCCAGTAAAAACTTGCAAGCATTTGTATATTGCAAACTTTGATAGGTGTAGGACGTACCGTATAGAAGTTAGGGCCATTTGAAGTTTTATCAGTGTTTGATTTGGGACTCAAGGGTAGCATAGCTTTGAGGGATAGATTAGATTGACAAGAGGCTCGAGTACTTTATTGTTACAAAATTTCAAGGTTTTATGACGCTCCAGTAAAAACTTACAAGCATTTGTATGTTGCAAACTTTGATAGGTGCAGGACGTACCGTATAGAAGTTAGGGCCATTTGAAGTTTTATCAGTGTTTGATTTGGGACTCAAGGGTAGCATAGCTTTGAGCGATAGATTAGATTGGCAAGAGGCTCGAGTACTTTATTGTTACAAAATTTCAAGGTTTTATGACGCTCCAGTAAGAACTTACAAGTATTTGTATGTTGCAAACTTTGATAGGTGTAGGACGTACCGTATAGAAGTTAGGGCCATTTGAAGTTTTATCAGTGTTTGATTTGGGACTCAAGGGTAGCATAGCTTTGAGCGATAGATTAGATTGGCAAGAGGCTCGAGTACTTTATTGTTACAAAATTTCAAGGTTTTATGACGCTCCAGTAAAAACTTACAAGCATTTGTATATAGCAAACTTTGATAGGTGTAGGACGTACCGTATAGAAGTTAGGGCCATTTGAAGTTTTATCAGTGTTTGATTTGGTACTCAAGGGTAGCATAGCTTTGAGCGATAGATTAGATTGACAAGAGGCTCGAGTAATTTATTGTTACAAAATTTCAAGGTTTTATGACGCTCCAGTAAAAAGTTACAAGCATTTGTATGTTGCAAACTTTGATAGGTGTAGGACGTACCGTATAGAAGTTAGGGCCATTTGAAGTTTTCTCAGTGTTTGATTTGGGACTCAAGAGTAGCATAGCTTTGAGCGATAGATTAGATTGGCAAGAGGCTCGAGTACTTTATTGTTACAAAATTTCAAGGTTTTATCACGCTCCAGTAAAAAGTTACAAGCATTGTATGTTGCAACCTTTGATAGGTGTAGGACGTACCGTATAGAAGTTAGGGCCATTTGAAGTTTTCTCAGTGTTTGATTTGGGACTCAAGGGTAGCATAGCTTTGAGCGATAGCTTTAATTGACAAGAGGCTCGAGTACTTTATTGTTACAAAATTTCAAGGTTTTATGACGCTCCAGTGAAAAGTTACAAGCATTTGTATGTTGCAAACTTTGATAGGTGTAGGACGTACCGTATAGAAGTTAGGGCCATTTGAAGTTTTCTCAGTGTTTGATTTGGGACTCAAGGGTAGCATAGCTTTGAGCGATAGCTTTAATTGCCAAGAGGCTCGAGTACTTTATTGTTACAAAATTTCAAGGTTTAAGACGCTCCAGTAAAAAGTTACAAGCATTTGTATGTTGCAAACTTTGATAGGTGTAGGACGTACCGTATAGAAGTTAGGGCCATTTGAAGTTTTCTCAGTGTTTGATTTGGGACTCAACGGTAGCATAGCTTTGAGCGATAGATTAGATTGACAAGAGGCTCGAGTAATTTATTTTTACAAAATTTCAAGGTTTTATGACGCTCCAGTAAAAAGTTACAAGCATTTGTATGTTGCAAACTTTGATAGGTGTAGGACGTACCGTATAGAAGTTAGGGCCATTTGAAGTTTTCTCAGGGTTTGATTTGGGACTCAAGGGTAGCATAGCTTTGAGCGATAGCTTAAATAGACAAGAGGCTCGAGTAATTTATTGTTACAAAATTTCAAGGTTTTATGACGCACCAGTAAAAAGTTACAAGCATTTGTATATTGCAAACTTTGATAGGTGTAGGACGTACCGTATAGAAGTTAGGGCCATTTGAAGTTTTCTCAGTGTTTGATTTGGGAGGGTAGCATAGCTTTGAGCGATAGCTTTAATTGACAGGAGGCTCGAGTACTTTATTGTTACAAAATTTCAAGGTTTTGTGACGCTCCTGTAAAAACTTACAAGCATTTGTATGTTGCAAACTTTGATAGGTGTAGGACGTACCGTATAGAAGTTAGGGCCATTTGAAGTTTTCTCAGTGTTTGATTTGGGACTCAAGGGTAGCATAGGTTTGAGCGATAGATTAGATTGACAAGAGGCTCGAGTAATTTATTGTTACAAAATTTCAAGGTTTTATGACGCTCCAGTAAAAAGTTACAAGCATTTGTATATTGCAAACTTTGATAGGTGTAGGACGTACCGTATAGAAGTTAGGGCCATTTGAAGTTTTCTCAGTGTTTGATTTGGGACTCAAGGGTAGCATAGCTTTGAGCGATAGCTTTAATTGACAGGAGGCTCGAGAACTTTATTGTTACAAAATTTCAAGATTTTGTGACGCTCCTGTAAAAACTTACAAGCATTTGTATGTTGCAAACTTTGATAGGTGTAGGACGTACCGTATAGAAGTTAGGGCCATTTGAAGTTTTATCAGTGTTTGATTTGGGACTCAAGGGTAGCATAGCTTTGAGGGATAGATTAGATTGACAAGAGGCTCGAGTAATTTATTGTTACAAAATTTCAAGGTTTTATGACGGTCCAGTAAAAAGTTACAAGCATTTGTATGTTGCAAACTTTGATAGGTGTAGGACGTACCATATAGAAGTTAGGGCCATTTGAAGTTTTCTCAGTGTTTGATTTGGGACTCAAGGGTAGCATAGCTTTGAGCGATAGCTTTAATTGACAAGAGGCTCGAGTACTTTAATGTTACAAAATTTCAAGGTTTTATGACGCTCCAGTAAAAACTTGCAAGCATTTGTATATTGCAAACTTTGATAGGTGTAGGACGTACCGTATAGAACTTAGGGCCATTTGAAGTTTTCTCAGTGTTTGATTTGGGACTCAAGGCATAGCTTTGAGCGATAGCTTTAATTGACAAGAGGCTCGAGTACTTTATTGTTACAAAATTTCAAGGTTTTATGACGCTCCAGTAAAAACTTGCAAGCATTTGTATATTGCAAACTTTGATAGGTGTAGGACGTACCGTATAGAAGTTAGGGCCATTTGAAGTTTTCTCAGTGTTTGATTTGGGACTCAAGGGTAGCATAGCTTTTAGCGATAGATTAGATTGACAAGAGGCTCGAGTAATTTATTGTTACAAAATTTCAAGGTTTAAGACGCTCCAGTAAAAAGTTACAAGCATTTGTATGTTGCAAACTTTGATAGGTGTAGGACGTACCGTATAGAAGTTAGGGCCATTTGAAGTTTTCTCAGTGTTTGATTTGGGACTCAAGGGTAGCATAGCTTTTAGCGATAGCTTTAATTGACAAGAGGCTCGAGTACTTTAATGTTACAAAATTTCAAGGTTTTATGACGCTCCAGTAAAAACTTGCAAGCATTTGTATATTGCAAACTTTGATAGGTGTAGGACGTACCGTATAGAAGTTAGGGCCATTTGAAGTTTTCTCAGTGTTTGATTTGGGACTCAAGGGTAGCATAGCTTTTAGCGATAGATTAGATTGACAAGAGGCTCGAGTAATTTATTGTTACAAAATTTCAAGGTTTAAGACGCTCCAGTAAAAAGTTACAAGCATTTGTATGTTGCAAACTTTGATAGGTGTAGGACGTACCGTATAGAAGTTAGGGCCATTTGAAGTTTTCTCAGTTTTGATTTGGGACTCAAGGGTAGCATAGCTTTTAGCGATAGCTTTAATTGACAAGAGGCTCGAGTACTTTAATGTTACAAAATTTCAAGGTTTTATGACGCTCCAGTAAAAAGTTACAAGCATTTGTATGTTGCAAACTTTGATAGGTGTAGGACGTACCGTATAGAAGTTAGGGCCATTTGAAGTTTTCTCAGTGGTTGATTTGGGACTCAAGGGTAGCATAGCTTTGAGGGATAGATTAGATTGACAAGAGGCTCGAGTACTTTATTGTTACAAAATTTCAAGGTTTTATGACGCTCCAGTAAAAACTTACAAGCATTTGTATGTTGCAAACTTTGATAGGTGTAGGACGTACCGTATAGAAGTTAGGGCCATTTGAAGTTTTATCAATGTTTGATGTGGGACTCAAGGGTAGCATAGCTTTGAGCGATAGATTAGATTGGCAAGAGGCTCGAGTACTTTATTGTTACAAAATTTCAAGGTTTTATGACGCTCCAGTAAAAACTTACAAGCATTTGTAGATAGCAAATTTTGATAGGTGTAGGACGTACCGTATAGAAGTTAGGGCCATTTGAAGTTTTATCAGTGTTTGATTTGGGACTCAAGGGTAGCATAGCTTTGAGCGATAGATTAGATTGACAAGAGGCTCGAGTAATTTATTGTTACAAAATTTCAAGGTTTAAGACGCTCCAGTAAAAAGTTACAAGCATTTGTATGTTGCAAACTTTGATAGGTGTAGGACGTACCGTATAGAAGTTAGGGCCATTTGAAGTTTTATCAGTGTTTGATTTGGGACTCAAGGGTAGCATAGCTTTGAGCGATAGATTAGATTGGCAAGAGGCTCGAGTACTTTATTGTTACAAAATTTCAAGGTTTTATGACGCTCCAGTAAAAACTTACAAGCATTTGTAGATAGCAAATTTTGATAGGTGTAGGACGTACCGTATAGAAGTTAGGGCCATTTGAAGTTTTATCAGTGTTTGATTTGGGACTCAAGGGTAGCATAGCTTTGAGCGATAGATTAGATTGACAAGAGGCTCGAGTAATTTATTGTTACAAAATTTCAAGGTTTTATGACGCTCCAGTAAAAAGTTATAAGCATTTGTATGTTGCAAACTTTGATAGGTGTAGGACGTACCGTATAGAAGTTAGGGCCATTTGAAGTTTTCTCAGTGTTTGATTTGGGACTCAAGGGTAGCATAGCTTTGAGCGATAGCTTTAATTGACAAGAGGCTCGAGTACTTTATTGATACAAAATTTCAAGGTTTTATGACGCTCCAGTGAAAAGTTACAAGCATTTGTATGTTGCAAACTTTGATAGGTGTAGGATGTACCGTATAGAAGTTAGGGCCATTTGATGTTTCATCAGTGTTTAATTTGGGACTCAAGGGTAGCATAGCTTTGAGCGATAGATTAGATTGGCAAGAGGCTCGAGTACTTTATTGTTACAAAATTTCAAGGTTTTATGACGCTCCAGTAAAAAGTTACAAGCATTTGTATATTGCAAACTTTGATAGGTGTAGGACGTACCGTATAGAAGTTAGGGCCATTTGAAGTTTTCTCAGTGTTTGATTTGGGACTCAAGGGTAGCATAGCTTTGAGCGATAGATTAGATTGACAAGAGGCTCGAGTACTTTATTGTTACAAAATTTCAAGGTTTTATGACGCTCCAGTAAAAAGTTACAAGCATTTGTATATTGCAAACTTTGATAGGTGTAGGACGTACCGTATAGAAGTTAGGGCCATTTGAAGTTTTATCAGTGTTTGATTTGGGACTCAAGGGTAGCATAGCTTTGGCCGATAGCTTAAATTGACAAGAGGCTCGAGTACTTTATTGTTACAAAATTTCAAGGTTTTGAGACGCTCCAGTAAAAAGTTAGAACAATTTGTATGTTGCAAACTTTGATCGGTGTACGACGTACCGTATAGAAGTTAGGGCCATTTGAAGTTTTCTCAGTGTTTGATTTGGGACTCAAGGGTAGCATAGCTTTTAGCGATAGATTAGATTGACAAGAGGCTCGAGTAATTTATTGTTACAAAATTTCAAGGTTTAAGACGCTCCAGTAAAAAGTTACAAGCATTTGTATGTTGCAAACTTTGATAGGTGTAGGACGTACCGTATAGAAGTTAGGGCCATTTGAAGTTTTCTCAGTGTTTGATTTGGGACTCAAGGGTAGCATAGCTTTTAGCGATAGCTTTAATTGACAAGAGGCTCGAGTACTTTAATGTTACAAAATTTCAAGGTTTTATGACGCTCCAGTAAAAACTTGCAAGCATTTGTATATTGCAAACTTTGATAGGTGTAGGACGAACTGTATAGAAGTTAGGGCCATTTGAAGTTTTCTCAGTGTTTGATTTGGGACTCAAGGGTAGCATAGCTTTGAGCGATAGATTAGATTGACAAGAGGCTCGAGTAATTTATTGTTACAAAATTTCAAGGTTTAAGACGCTCCAGTAAAAAGTTACAAGCATTTGTATGTTGCAAACTTTGATAGGTGTAGGACGTACCGTATAGAAGTTAGGGCCATTTGAAGTTTTCTCAGTGTTTGATTTGGGACTCAAGGGTAGCATAGCTTTTAGCGATAGCTTTAATTGACAAGAGGCTCGAGTACTTTAATGTTACAAAATTTCAAGGTTTTATGACGCTCCAGTAAAAACTTGCAAGCATTTGTATATTGCAAACTTTGATAGGTGTAGGACGTACCGTATAGAAGTTAGGGCCATTTGAAGTTTTCTCAGTGTTTGATTTGGGACTCAAGGGTAGCATAGCTTTTAGCGATAGATTAGATTGACAAGAGGCTCGAGTAATTTATTGTTACAAAATTTCAAGGTTTAAGACGCTCCAGTAAAAAGTTACAAGCATTTGTATGTTGCAAACTTTGATAGGTGTAGGACGTACCGTATAGAAGTTAGGGCCATTTGAAGTTTTCTCAGTGTTTGATTTGGGACTCAAGGGTAGCATAGCTTTTAGCGATAGCTTTAATTGACAAGAGGCTCGAGTACGTTGATGTTACAAAATTTCAAGGTTTTATGACGCTCCAGTAAAAAGTTACAAGCATTTGTATGTTGCAAACTTTGATAGGTGTAGGACGTACCGTATAGAAGTTAGGGCCATTTGAAGTTTTCTCAGTGTTTGATTTGGGACTCAAGGGTAGCATAGCTTTGAGCAAGAGATTAGATTGGCAAGAGGCTCGAGTACTTTATTGTTACAAAATTTCAAGTTTTTATGACGCTCCAGTAAAAACTTACAACCATTTGTATGTTGCAAACTTTGATAGGTGTAGGACGTACCGTATAGAAGTTAGGGCCATTTGAAGTTTTATCAGTGTTTGATTTGGGACTCAAGGGTAGCATAGCTTTGAGCGATAGATTAGATTGGCAAGAGGCTCGAGTACTTTATTGTTACAAAATTTCAAGGTTTTATGACGCTCCAGTAAAAACTTACAAGCATTTGTATGTTGCAAACTTTGATAGGTGTAGGACGTACCGTATAAAAGTTAGGGCCATTTGAAGTTTTCTCAGTGTTTGATTTGGGATTCAAGGGTAGCATAGCTTTGAGCGATAGATTAGATTGACAAGAGGCTCGAGTAATTTGTTACAAAATTTCAAGGTTTTATGACGCTCCAGTAAAAAGTTACAAGCATTTGTATGTTACAAACTTTGATAGGTGTAGGACGTACCGTATAGAAGTTGGGGCCATTTGAAGTTTTCTCAGTGTTTGATTTGGGACTCAAGGGTAGCATAGCTTTGAGCGATAGCTTTAATTGACAAGAGGCTCGAGTACTTTATTGTTACAAAATTACAAGGTTTTATGACGCTCCAGTAAAAAGTTACAAGCATTTGTATGTTGCAAACTTTCATAGGAGTAGGACGTACCGTATAGAAGTTAGGGCCATTTGAAGTTTTCTCAGTGTTTGATTTGGGACTCAAGGGTAGCATAGCTTTGAGCGATAGATTAGATTGACAAGAGGCTCGAGTAATTTATTGTTACAAAATTTCAAGGTTTTATGGCGCTCCAGTAAAAAGTTACAAGCATTTGTATGTTGCAAACTTTGATAGGTGTAGGACGTACCGTATAGAAGTTAGGGCCATTTGAAGTTTTCTCAGTTTTTGATTTGGGACTCAAGGGTAGCATAGCTTTGAGCAATAGCTTAAATAGACAAGAGGCTCGAGTAATTTATTGTTACAAAATTTCAAGGTTTTATGACGCTCCAGTAAAAAGTTACAAGCATTTGTATGTTGCAAACTTTCATAGGAGTAGGACGTACCGTATAGAAGTTAGGGCCATTTGAAGTTTTCTCAGTGTTTGATTTGGGACTCAAGGGTAGCATAGCTTTGAGCGATAGATTAGATTGACAAGAGGCTCGAGTAATTTATTGTTACAAAATTTCAAGGTTTTATGACGCTCCAGTAAAAAGTTACAAGCATTTGTATGTTGCAAACTTTGATAGGTGTAGGACGTACCGTATAGAAGTTAGGGCCATTTGAAGTTTTCTCAGTGTTTGATTTGGGACTCAAGGGTAGCATAGCTTTGAGCAATAGCTTAAATAGACAAGAGGCTCGAGTAATTTATTGTTACAAAATTTCAAGGTTTTATGACGCTCCAGTAAAAACTTACAAGCATTTGTATGTTGCAAACTTTGATAGGTGTAGGACGTACCGTATAGAATTTAGGGCCATTTGAAGTTTTCTCAGTGTTTGATTTGGGACTCAAGGGTAGCATAGCTTTGAGCGATAGATTAGATTGGCAAGATGCTCGAGTACTTTATTGTTACAAAATTTCAAGGTTTTATGACGCTCCAGTAAAAACTTACAAGCATTTGTATGTTGCAAACTTTGATAGGTGTAGGACGTACCGTATAGAAGTTAAGGCCATTTGAAATTTTCTCCGTGTTTCATTTGGGACTCAAGGGTAGCATAGCTTTGAGCGATAGATTAGATTGACAAGAGGCTCGAGTAATTTATTGTTACAAAATATCAAGGTTTTATGACGCTCCAGTAAAAACCTACAAGCATTTGTATGTTGCAAACTTTGATAGGTGTAGGACGTACCGTATAGAAGTTAGGGCCATTTGAAGTTTTCTCAGTGTTTGATTTGGGACTCAAGGGTAGCATAGCTTTGAGCGATAGCTTTAATTGACAAGAGGCTCGAGTACTTTATTGTTACAAAATTTTAAGGTTTTGTGACGCTCCAGTAAAAAGTTACAAGCATTTGTATATTGCAAACTTTGATAGGTGTAGGACGTCCCGTATCGAAGTTAGGGCCATTTGAAGTTTTCTCAGTGTTTGATTTTTGACTCAAGGGTAGCATAGCTTTGAGCGATAGATTAGATTAGCAAGAGGCTCGAGTACTTTATTGTTACAAAATTTCAAGGTTTTATGACGCTCCAGTAAAAAGTTACAAGCATTTGTATGTTACAAACTTTGATAGGTGTAGGACGTACCGTATAGAAGTTAGGGCCATTTGAAGTTTTATCAGTGTCTGATTTGGGACTCAAGGGTAGCATAGCTTTGAGCGATAGCTTTAATTGGCAAGAGGCTCGAGTACTTTATTGTTACAAAATTTCAAGGTTTTCTGACGCTCCAGTAAAAAGTTACAAGCATTTGTATATTGCAAACTTTGATAGGTGTAGGACGTACCGTATAGAAGTTAGGGCCATTTGAAGTTTTCTCAGTGTTTGATTTGGGACTCAAGGGTAGCATAGCTTTGAGCGATAGATTAGATTGGCAAGAGGCTCGAGTACTTAATTGTTACAAAATTTCAAGGTTTTATGACGCTCTAGTAAAAACTTACAAGCATTTGTATGTTGCAAACTTTGATAGGTGTAGGACGTACCGTATAGAAGTTAAGGCCATTTGAAATTTTCTCCGTGTTTCATTTGGGACTCAAGGGTAGCATAGCTTTGAGCGATAGATTAGATTGACAAGAGGCTCGAGTAATTTATTGTTACAAAATATCAAGGTTTTATGACGCTCCAGTAAAAACCTACAAGCATTTGTATGTTGCAAACTTTGATAGGTGTAGGACGTACCGTATAGAAGTTAGGGCCATTTGAAGTTTTCTCAGTGTTTGATTTGGGACTCAAGGGTAGCATAGCTTTGAGCGATAGCTTTAATTGACAAGAGGCTCGAGTACTTTATTGTTACAAAATTTCAAGGATTTGTGACGCTCCAGTAAAAAGTTACAAGCATTTGTATATTGCAAACTTTGATAGGTGTAGGACGTACCGTATAGAAGCTAGGGCCATTTGAAGTTTTCTCAGTGTTTGATTTGGGACTCAAGGGTAGCATAGCTTTGAGCGATAGATTAGATTGGCAAGAGGCTCGAGTACTTTATTGTTACAAAATTTCAAGGTTTTATGACGCTCCAGTAAAAACTTACAAGCATTTGTATGTTGCAAACTTTGATAGGTGTAGGACGTACCGTATAAAAGTTAGGGCCATTTGAAGTTTTCTCAGTGTTTGATTTGGGATTCAAGGGTAGCATAGCTTTGAGCGATAGATTAGATTGACAAGAGGCTCGAGTAATTTGTTACAAAATTTCAAGGTTTTATGACGCTCCAGTAAAAAGTTACAAGCATTTGTATGTTGCAAACTTTGATAGGTGTAGGACGTACCGTATAGAAGTTGGGGCCATTTGAAGGTTTCTCAGTGTTTGATTTGGGACTCAAGGGTAGCATAGCTTTGAGCGATAGCTTTAATTGACAAGAGGCTCGAGTACTTTATTGTTACAAAATTACAAGGTTTTATGACGCTCCAGTAAAAAGTTACAAGCATTTGTATGTTGCAAACTTTCATAGGAGTAGGACGTACCGTATAGAAGTTAGGGCCATTTGAAGTTTTCTCAGTGTTTGATTTGGGACTCAAGGGTAGCATAGCTTTGAGCGATAGATTAGATTGACAAGAGGCTCGAGTAATTTATTGTTACAAAATTTCAAGGTTTTATGACGCTCCAGTAAAAAGTTACAAGCATTTGTATGTTGCAAACTTTGATAGGTGTAGGACGTACCGTATAGAAGTTAGGACCATTTGAAGTTTTCTCAGTTTTTGATTTGGGACTCAAGGGTAGCATAGCTTTGAGCAATAGCTTAAATAGACAAGAGGCTCGAGTAATTTATTGTTACAAAATTTCAAGGTTTTATGACGCTCCAGTAAAAAGTTACAAGCATTTGTATGTTGCAAACTTTGATAGGTGTAGGACGTACCGTATAGAATTTAGGGCCATTTGAAGTTTTCTCAGTGTTTGATTTGGGACTCAAGGGTAGCATAGCTTTGAGCGATAGATTAGATTGGCAAGATGCTCGAGTACTTAATTGTTACAAAATTTCAAGGTTTTATGACGCTCCAGTAAAAACTTACAAGCATTTGTATGTTGCAAACTTTGATAGGTGTAGGACGTACCGTATAGAAGTTAAGGCCATTTGAAATTTTCTCCGTGTTTCATTTGGGACTCAAGGGTAGCATAGCTTTGAGCGATAGATTAGATTGACAAGAGGCTCGAGTAATTTATTGTTACAAAATATCAAGGTTTTATGACGCTCCAGTAAAAACCTACAAGCATTTGTATGTTGCAAACTTTGATAGGTGTAGGACGTACCGTATAGAAGTTAGGGCCATTTGAAGTTTTCTCAGTGTTTGATTTGGGACTCAAGGGTAGCATAGCTTTGAGCGATAGCTTTAATTGACAAGAGGCTCGAGTACTTTATTGTTACACAATTTTAAGGTTTTGTGACGCTCCAGTAAAAAGTTACAAGCATTTGTATATTGCAAACTTTGATAGGTGTAGGACGTCCCGTATCGAAGTTAGGGCCATTTGAAGTTTTCTCAGTGTTTGATTTTTGACTCAAGGGTAGCATAGCTTTGAGCGATAGATTAGATTAGCAAGAGGCTCGAGTACTTTATTGTTACAAAATTTCAAGGTTTTATGACGCTCCAGTAAAAAGTTACAAGCATTTGTATGTTACAAACTTTGATAGATGTAGGACGTACCGTATAGAAGTTAGGGCCATTTGAAGTTTTATCAGTGTCTGATTTGGGACTCAAGGGTAGCATAGCTTTGAGCGATAGCTTTAATTGGCAAGAGGCTCGAGTACTTTATTGTTACAAAATTTCAAGGTTTTCTGACGCTCCAGTAAAAAGTTACAAGCATTTGTATATTGCAAACTTTGATAGGTGTAGGACGTACCGTATAGAAGTTAGGGCCATTTGAAGTTTTCTCAGTGTTTGATTTGGGACTCAAGGGTAGCATAGCTTTGAGCGATAGATTAGATTGGCAAGAGGCTCGAGTACTTAATTGTTACAAAATTTCAAGGTTTTATGACGCTCTAGTAAAAACTTACAAGCATTTGTATGTTGCAAACTTTGATAGGTGTAGGACGTACCGTATAGAAGTTAGGGCCATTTGAAGTTTTCTCAGTGTTTGATTTGGGACTCAAGGGTAGCATAGCTTTGAGCGATAGCTTTAATTGACAAGAGGCTCGAGTACTTTATTGTTACAAAATTTCAAGGATTTGTGACGCTCCAGTAAAAAGTTACAAGCATTTGTATATTGCAAACTTTGATAGGTGTAGGACGTACCGTATAGAAGCTAGGGCCATTTGAAGTTTTCTCAGTGTTTGATTTGGGACTCAAGGGTAGCATAGCTTTGAGCGATAGATTAGATTGTCAAGAGGCTCGAGTACTTTATTGTTACAAAATTTCAAGGTTTTATGACGCTCCAGTAAAAACTTACAAGCATTTGTATGTTGCAAACTTTGATAGGTGTAGGACGTACCGTATAAAAGTTAGGGCCATTTGAAGTTTTCTCAGTGTTTGATTTGGGATTCAAGGGTAGCATAGCTTTGAGCGATAGATTAGATTGACAAGAGGCTCGAGTAATTTGTTACAAAATTTCAAGGTTTTATGACGCTCCAGTAAAAAGTTACAAGCATTTGTATGTTGCAAACTTTGATAGGTGTAGGACGTACCGTATAGAAGTTGGGGCCATTTGAAGGTTTCTCAGTGTTTGATTTGGGACTCAAGGGTAGCATAGCTTTGAGCGATAGCTTTAATTGACAGGAGGCTCGAGTACTTTATTGTTACAAAATTACAAGGTTTTATGACGCTCCAGTAAAAAGTTACAAGCATTTGTATGTTGCAAACTTTCATAGGAGTAGGACGTACCGTATAGAAGTTAGGGCCATTTGAAGTTTTCTCAGTGTTTGATTTGGGACTCAAGGGTAGCATAGCTTTGAGCGATAGATTAGATTGACAAGAGGCTCGAGTAATTTATTGTTACAAAATTTCAAGGTTTTATGACGCTCCAGTAAAAAGTTACAAGCATTTGTATGTTGCAAACTTTGATAGGTGTAGGACGTACCGTATAGAAGTTAGGGCCATTTGAAGTTTTCTCAGTTTTTGATTTGGGACTCAAGGGTAGCATAGCTTTGAGCAATAGCTTAAATAGACAAGAGGCTCGAGTAATTTATTGTTACAAAATTTCAAGGTTTTATGACGCTCCAGTAAAAAGTTACAAGCATTTGTATGTTGCAAACTTTCATAGGAGTAGGACGTACCGTATAGAAGTTAGGGCCATTTGAAGTTTTCTCAGTGTTTGATTTGGGACTCAAGGGTAGCATAGCTTTGAGCGATAGATTAGATTGACAAGAGGCTCGAGTAATTTATTGTTACAAAATTTCAAGGTTTTATGACGCTCCAGTAAAAAGTTACAAGCATTTGTATGTTGCAAACTTTGATAGGTGTAGGACGTACCGTATAGAAGTTAGGGCCATTTGAAGTTTTCTCAGTGTTTGATTTGGGACTCAAGGGTAGCATAGCTTTGAGCAATAGCTTAAATAGACAAGAGGCTCGAGTAATTTATTGTTACAAAATTTCAAGATTTGATGACGCTCCAGTAAAAACTTACAAGCATTTGTATGTTGCAAACTTTGATAGGTGTAGGACGTACCGTATAGAAGTTAGGGCCATTTGAAGTTTTCTCAGTGTTTGATTTGGGACTCAAGGGTAGCATAGCTTTGAGCGATAGCTTTAATTGACAAGAGGCTCGAGTACTTTATTGTTACAAAATTTCAAGGTTTTGTGACGCTCCAGTAAAAAGTTACAAGCATTTGTATATTGCAAACTTTGATAGGTGTAGGACGTCCCGTATCGAAGTTAGGGCCATTTGAAGTTTTCTCAGTGTTTGATTTTTGACTCAAGGGTAGCATAGCTTTGAGCGATAGATTAGATTAGCAAGAGGCTCGAATACTTTATTGTTACAAAATTTCAAGGTTTTATGACGCTCCAGTAAAAAGTTACAAGCATTTGTATGTTACAAACTTTGATAGGTGTAGGACGTACCGTATAGAAGTTAGGGCCATTTGAAGTTTTATCAGTGTCTGATTTGGGACTCAAGGGTAGCATAGCTTTGAGCGATAGCTTTAATTGGCAAGAGGCTCGAGTACTTTATTGTTACAAAATTTCAAGGATTTGTGACGCTCCAGTAAAAAGTTACAAGCATTTGTATATTGCAAACTTTGATAGGTGTAGGACGTACCGTATAGAAGCTAGGGCCATTTGAAGTTTTCTCAGTGTTTGATTTGGGACTCAAGGGTAGCATAGCTTTGAGCGATAGATTAGATTGGCAAGAGGCTCGAGTACTTAATTGTTACAAAATTTCAAGGTTTTATGACGCTCCAGTAAAAACTTACAAGCATTTGTATGTTGCAAACTTTGATAGGTGTAGGACGTACCGTATAGAAGTTAGGGCCATTTGAAGTTTTATCAGTGTTTGATTTCGGACTCAAGGGTAGCATAGCTTTGAGCGATAGATTAAATTGGCAAGAGTCTCGAGTACTTTATAGTTACAAAATTTCAAGGTTTTATGACGCTCCAGTAAAAAGTTACAAGCATTTGTATGTTGCAAACTTTCATACGTGTAGGACGTACCGTATAGAAGTTAGGGCCATTTGAAGTTTTATCAGTGTTTGATTTGGGACTCAAGGGTAGCATAGCTTTGAGCGATAGCTTTAATTGACAAGAGGCTCGAGTACTTTATTGTTACAAAATTTCAAGGTTTTGTGACGCTCCAGTAAAAGGTTACAAGCATTTGTATATTGCAAACTTTGATAGGTGTAGGACGTCCCGTATAGAAGTTAGGGCCATTTGAAGTTTTTTTAGTGTTTGATTTTTGACTCAAGGGTAGCATAGCTTTGAGCGATAGATTAGATTAGCAAGAGGCTCGAGTACTTTATTGTTACAAAATTTCAAGGTTTTATGACGCTCCAGTAAAAAGTTACAAGCATTTGTATGTTACAAACTTTGATAGGTGTAGGACGTACCGTATAGAAGTTAGGGCCATTTGAAGTTTTATCAGTGTCTGATTTGGGACTCAAGGGTAGCATAGCTTTGAGCGATAGCTTTAATTGGCAAGAGGCACGAGTACTTTATTGTTACAAAATTTCAAGGTTTTCTGACGCTCCAGTAAAAAGTTACAAGCATTTGTATATTGCAAACTTTGATAGGTGTAGGACGTACCGTATAGAAGTTAGGGCCATTTGAAGTTTTCTCAGTGTTTGATTTGGGACTCAAGGGTAGCATAGCTTTGAGCGATAGATTAGATTGGCAAGAGGCTCGAGTACTTAATTGTTACAAAATTTCAAGGTTTTATGACGCTCCAGTAAAAACTTACAAGCATTTGTATGTTGCAAACTTTGATAGGTGTAGGACGTACCGTATAGAAGTTAAGGCCATTTGAAATTTTCTCCGTATTTCATTTGGGACTCAAGGGTAGCATAGCTTTGAGCGATAGATTAGATTGACAAGAGGCTCGAGTAATTTATTGTTACAAAATATCAAGGTTTTATGACGCTCCAGTAAAAACCTACAAGCATTTGTATGTTGCAAACTTTGATAGGTGTAGGACGTACCGTATAGAAGTTAGGGCCATTTGAAGTTTTCTCAGTGTTTGATTTGGGACTCAAGGGAAGCATAGCTTTGAGCGATAGCTTTAATTGGCAAGAGGCTCGAGTACTTTATTGTTACAAAATTTCAAGGTTTTATGACGCTCCAGTAAAAAGTTACAAGCATTTGTATGTTGCAAACTTTCATACGTGTAGGACGTACCGTATAGAAGTTAGGGCCATTTGAAGTTTTATCAGTGTCTGATTTGGGACTCAAGGGAAGCATAGCTTTGAGCGATAGCTTTAATTGGCAAGAGGCTCGAGTACTTTATTGTTACAAAATTTCAAGGTTTTCTGACGCTCCAGTAAAAAGTTACAAGCATTTGTATATTGCAAACTTTGATAGGTGTAGGACGTACCGTATAGAAGTTAGGGCCATTTGAAGTTCTATCAGTGTTTGATTTGGGACTCAAGGGTAGCATAGCTTTGAGCCATAGATTAGATTGGCAAGAGGCTCGAGTACTTTATTGTTACAAAATTTCAAGGTTTTGTGAGGCTCCAGTAAAAAGTTACAAGCATTTGTATATTGCAAACTTTGATAGGTGTAGGACGTCCCGTATAGAAGTTAGGGCCATTTGAAGTTTTCTCAGTGTTTGATTTTTGACTCAAGGGTAGCATAGCTTTGAGCGATAGATTAGATTAGCAAGAGGCACGAGTACTTTATTGTTACAAAATTTCAAGGTTTTATGACGCTCCAGTAAAAAGTTACAAGCATTTGTATGTTACAAACTTTGATAGGTGTAGGACGTACCGTATAGAAGTTAGGGCCATTTGAAGTTTTATCAGTGTCTGACTTGGGACTCAAGGGTAGCATAGCTTTGAGCGATAGCTTTAATTGGCAAGAGGCTCGAGTACTTTATTGTTACAAAATTTCAAGGTTTTCTGACGCTCCAGTAAAAAGTTACAAGCATTTGTATATTGCAAACTTTGATAGGTGTAGGACGTACCGTATAGAAGTTAGGGCCATTTGAAGTTTTCTCAGTGTTTGATTTGGGACTCAAGGGTAGCATAGCTTTGAGCGATAGATTAGATTGGCAAGAGGCTCGAGTACTTAATTGTTACAAAATTTCAAGGTTTTATGACGCTCCAGTAAAAACTTACAAGCATTTGTATGTTGCAAACTTTGATAGGTGTAGGACGTACCGTATAGAAGTTAAGGCCATTTGAAATTTTCTCCATGTTTCATTTGGGACTCAAGGGTAGCATAGCTTTGAGCGATAGATTAGATTGACAAGAGGCTCGAGTAATTTATTGTTACAAAATATCAAGGTTTTATGACGCTCCAGTAAAAACCTACAAGCATTTGTATGTTGCAAACTTTGATAGGTGTAGGACGTACCGTATAGAAGTTAGGGCCATTTGAAGTTTTCTCAGTGTTTGATTTGGGACTCAAGGGTAGCATAGCTTTGAGCGATAGCTTTAATTGACAAGAGGCTCGAGTACTTTATTGTTACAAAATTTCAAGGTTTTGTGACGCTCCAGTAAAAAGTTACAAGCATTTGTATATTGCAAACTTTGATAGGTGTAGGACGTACCGTATAGAAGCTAGGTCCATTTGAAGTTTTCTCAGTGTTTGATTTGGGACTCAAGGGTAGCATAGCTTTGAGCGATAGATTAGATTGGCAAGAGGCTCGAGTACTTTATTGTTACAAAATTTCAAGGTTTTATGACGCTCCAGTAAAAAGTTACAAGCATTTGTATGTTGCAAACTTTGATAGGTGTAGGACGTACCGTATAGAAGTTAGGGCCATTTGAAGTTTTATCAGTGTTTGATTTGGGACTCAAGGGTAGCATAGCTTTGAGCGATAGATTAAATTGGCAAGAGGCTCGAGTACTTTATAGTCACAAAATTTCAAGGTTTTATGACGCTCCAGTAAAAAGTTACAAGCATTTGTATGTTGCAAACTTTCATACGTGTAGGACGTACCGTATAGAAGTTAGGGCCATTTGAAGTTTTATCAGTGTTTGATTTGGGACTCAAGGGCATAGCTTTGAGCGATAGCTCTAATTGACAAGAGGCTCGAGTAATTTATAGTTACAAAATTTCAAGATTTTATGACGCTCCAGTAAAAAGTTACAAGCATTTGTATGTTGCAAACTTTAATAGGTGTAGGACGTACCGTATAGAAGTTAGGGCCATTTGAAGTTTTATCAGTGTCTGATTTGGGACTCAAGGGTAGCATAGCTTTGAGCGATAGATTAGATTGACAAGAGGCTCGAGTACTTTATTGTTACAAAATTTCAAGGTTTTATGACGCTCCAGTAAAAACTTACAAGCATTTGTATATTGCAAACTTTGATAGGTGTAGGACGTACCGTATAGAAGTTAGGGCCATTTGAAGTTTTCTCAGTGTTTGATTTGGGACTCAAGGGTAGCATAGCTTTGAGCGATAGATTAAATTGGCAAGAGGCTCGAGTACTTTATTGTTACAAAATTTCAAGGTTTTGTGACGCTCCAGTAAAAAGTTTCAAGCATTTGTATGTTGCAAACTTTGATAGGTGTAGGACGTACCGTATAGAAGTTAGGGCCATTTGAAGTTTTCTCAGTGTTTGATTTGGGACTCAAGGTTAGCTTAGCTTTGAGCGATAGCTTAAATAGGCAAGAGGCTAGAGTAATTTATAGTTACAAAATTTCAAGGTTTTATGACGCTCCAGTAAAAAGTTACAAGCATTTGTATATTGCAAACTTTGATAGGTGTAGGACGTACCGTATAGAAGTTAGGGCTATTTAAAGTTTTCTCAGTGTTTGATTTGGGAGTCAAGGGTAGCATAGCTTTGAGCGATAGCTTAAATAGACAAGAGGCTCGAGTACTTTATTGTTACAAAATTTCAAGGTTTTATGACGCTCCAGTAAAAAGTTACAAGCATTTGTATGTTGCAAACTTTGATAGGTGTAGGACGTCCCGTATAGAAGTTAGGGCCATTTGAAGTTTTCTCAGTGTTTGATTTTTGACTCAAGGGTAGCATAGCTTTGAGCGATAGATTAGATTAGCAAGAGGCTCGAGTACTTTATTGTTACAAAATTTCAAGGTTTTATGACGCTCCAGTAAAAAGTTACAAGCATTTGTATGTTACAAACTTTGATAGGTGTAGGACGTACCGTATAGAAGTTAGGGCCATTTGAAGTTTTATCAGTGTCTGATTTGAGACTCAAGGGTAGCATAGCTTTGAGCGATAGCTTTAATTGGCAAGAAGCTCGAGTACTTTATTGTTACAAAATTTCAAGGTTTTCTGACGCTCCAGTAAAAAGTTACAAGCATTTGTATATTGCAAACTTTGATAGGTGTAGGACGTACCGTATAGAAGTTAGGGCCATTTGAAGTTTTCTCAGTGTTTGATTTGGGACTCAAGGGTAGCATAGCTTTGAGCGATAGATTAGATTGGCAAGAGGCTCGAGTACTTAATTGTTACAAAATTTCAAGCTTTTATGACGCTCCAGTAAAAACTTACAAGCATTTGTATGTTGCAAACTTTGATAGGTGTAGGACGTACCGTATAGAAGTTAAGGCCATTTGAAATTTTCTCCGTGTTTCATTTGGGACTCAAGGGTAGCATAGCTTTGAGCGATAGATTAGATTGACAAGAGGCTCGAGTAATTTATTGTTACAAAATATCAAGGTTTTATGACGCTCCAGTAAAAACCTACAAGCATTTGTATGTTGCAAACTTTGATAGGTGTAGGACGTACCGTATAGAAGTTAGGGCCATTTGAAGTTTTCTCAGTGTTTGATTTGGGACTCAAGGGTAGCATAGCTTTGAGCGATAGCTTTAATTGACAAGAGGCTCGAGTACTTTATTGTTACAAAATTTCAAGGTTTTGTGACGCTCCAGTAAAAAGTTACAAGCATTTGTATGTTGCAAACTTTCATACGTGTAGGACGTACCGTATAGAAGTTAGGGCCATTTGAAGTTTTATCAGTGTTTGATTTGGGACTCAAGGGCATAGCTTTGAGCGATAGCTCTAATTGACAAGAGGCTCGAGTAATTTATAGTTACAAAATTTCAAGATTTTATGACGCTCCAGTAAAAAGTTACAAGCATTTGTATGTTGCAAACTTTGATAGGTGTAGGACGTACCGTATAGAAGTTAGGGCCATTTGAAGTTTTATCAGTGTCTGCTTTGGGACTCAAGGGTAGCATAGCTTTGAGCGATAGATTAGATTGACAAGAGGCTCGAGTACTTTATTGTTACAAAATTTCAAGGTTTTATGACGCTCCAGTAAAAAGTTACAAGCATTTGTATGTTGCAAACTTTCATACGTGTAGGACGTACCGTATAGAAGTTAGGGCCATTTGAAGTTTTATCAGTGTTTGATTTGGGACTCAAGGGCATAGCTTTGAGCGATAGCTCTAATTGACAAGAGGCTCGAGTAATTTATAGTTACAAAATTTCAAGATTTTATGACGCTCCAGTAAAAAGTTACAAGCATTTGTATGTTGCAAACTTTGATAGGTGTAGGACGTACCGTATAGAAGTTAGGGCCATTTGAAGTTTTATCAGTGTCTGCTTTGGGACTCAAGGGTAGCATAGCTTTGAGCGATAGATTAGATTGACAAGAGGCTCGAGTACTTTATTGTTACAAAATTTCAAGGTTTTATGACGCTCCAGTAAAAACTTACAAGCATTTGTATATTGCAAACTTTGATAGGTGTAGGACGTACCGTATAGAAGTTAGGGCCATTTGAAGTTTTATCAGTGTTTGATTTGGGACTCAAGGGTAGCTTAGCTTTGAGTGATAGCTTTAATTGGCAAGAGGCTCGAGTACTTTACTGTTACAAAATTACAAGGTTTTATGACGCTCCAGTAAAAACTTACAGGCATTTGTATGTTTGCAAACTTTGATAGGTGTAGGACGTACCGTATAGAAGTTAGGGCCATTTGAAGTTTTCTCAGTGTTTGATTTGGGACTCAAGGGTAGCATAGCTTTGAGCGATAGCTTTAATTGGCAAGAGGCTCGAGTACTTTATTGTTACAAAATTACAAGGTTTTATGACGCTCCAGTAAAAAGTTACAAGCATTTGTATGTTGCAAACTTTGATAGGTGTAGGACGTACCGTATAGAAGTTAGGGCCATTTGAAGTTTTCTCAGTGTTTGATTTGGGACTCAAGGGTAGCATAGCTTTGAGCGATAGATTAGATTGGCAAGAGGCTCGAGTACTTTATAGTTACAAAATTTCAAGGTTTTATGACGCTCCAGCAAAAACTTACAAGCATTTGTATATTGCAAACTTTGATAGGTGTAGGACGTACCGTATACAAGTTAGGGCCATTTGAAGTTTTATCAGTGTTTGATTTGGGACACAAGGGTAGCATAGCTTTGAGCGATAGCTTTAATTGGCAACAGGCTCCAGTACTTTATTGTTACAAAATTACAAGGTTTTATGACGCTCCAGTAAAAAGTTACAAGCATTTGTATGTTGCAAACTTTCATACGTGTAGGACGTACCGTATAGAAGTTAGGGCCATTTGAAGTTTTCTCAGTGTTTGATTTGGGACTCAAGGGTAGCATAGCTTTGAGCGATAGATTAAATTGGCAAGAGGCTCGAGTACTTTATTGTTACAAAATTTCAAGGTTTTGTGACGCTCCAGTAAAAAGTTACAAGCATTTGTATGTTGCAAACTTTGATAGGTGTAGGACGTACCGTATAGAAGTTAGGGCCATTTGAAGTTTTCTCAGTGTTTGATTTGGGACTCAAGGGTAGCATAGCTTTGAGCGATAGCTTAAATAGGCAAGAGGCTAGAGTAATTTATAGTTACAAAATTTCAAGGTTTTATGACGCTCCAGTAAAAAGTTACAAGCATTTGTATATTGCAAACTTTGATAGGTGTAGGACGTACCGTATAGAAGTTAGGGCCATTTAAAGTTTTCTCAGTGTTTGATTTGGGAGTCAAGGGTAGCATAGCTTTGAGCGATAGCTTAAATAGACAAGAGGCTCGAGTACTTTATTGTTACAAAATTTCAAGGTTTTATGACGCTCCAGTAAAAAGTTACAAGCATTTGTATGTTGCAAACTTTGATAGGTGTAGGACGTCCCGTATAGAAGTTAGGGCCATTTGAAGTTTTCTCAGTGTTTGATTTTTGACTCAAGGGTAGCATAGCTTTGAGCGATAGATTAGATTAGCAAGAGGCTCGAGTACTTTATTATTACAAAATTTCAAGGTTTTATGACGCTCCAGTAAAAAGTTACAAGCATTTGTATGTTGCAAACTTTGATAGGTGTAGGACGTACCGTATAGAAGTTAGGGCCATTTGAAGTTTTCTCAGTGTTTGATTTGGGACTCAAGGGTAGCATAGCTTTGAGCGATAGCTTTAATTGGCAAGAGGCTCGAGTACTTTATTGTTACAAAATTACAAGGTTTTATGACGCTCCAGTAAAAAGTTACAAGCATTTGTATGTTGCAAACTTTGATAGGTGTAGGACGTACCGTATAAAAGTTAGGGCCATTTGAAGTTTTATCAGTGTCTGATTTGGGACTCAAGGGTAGCATAGCTTTGAGCGATAGATTAAATTGACAAGAGGCTCGAGTACTTTATTGTTACAAAATTTCAAGGTTTTCTGACGCTCCAGTAAAAAGTTAGAAGCATTTGTATGTTGCAAACTTTGATAGGTGTAGGACGTACCGTATAGAAGTTAGGGCCATTTGAAGTTTTCTCAGTGTTTGATTTGGGACTCAAGGGTAGCATAGCTTTGAGCGATAGATTAGATGGGCAAGAGGCTCGAGTACTTTATTGTTACAAAATTTCAAGGTTTTATGACGCTCCAGTAAAAAGTTACAAGCATTTGTATATTGCAAACTTTGATAGGTGTAGGACGTACCGTATAGAAGTTAGGGCCATTTGAAGTTTTCTCAGTGTTTGATTTGGGACTCAAGGGTAGCATAGCTTTGAGCGATAGCTTAAATAGGCAAGAGGCTAGAGTAATTTATAGTTACAAAATTTCAAGGTTTTATGACGCTCCAGTAAAAATTTACAAGCATTTGTATATTGCAAACTTTGATAGGTGTAGGACGTACCGTATAGAAGTTAGGGACATTTAAAGTTTTCTCAGTGTTTGATTTGGGAGTCAAGGGTAGCATAGCTTTGAGCGATAGCTTAAATAGACAAGAGGCTCGAGTACTTTATTGTTACAAAATTTCAAGGTTTTATGACGCTCCAGTAAAAAGTTACAAGCATTTGTATGTTGCAAACTTTGATAGGTGTAGGACGTACCGTATAGAAGTTAGGGCCATTTGAAGTTTTATCAGTGTCTGATTTGGGACTCAAGGGTAGCATAGCTTTGAGCGATAGATTAAATTGACAAGAGGCTCGAGTACTTTAATGTTACAAAATTTCAAGGTTTTATGACGCTCCAGTAAAAAGTTACAAGCATTTGTATGTTGCAAACTTTGATATGTGTAGGACGTACCGTATAGAAGTTAGGGCCATTTGAAGTTTTATCAGTGTCTGATTTGGGACTCAAGGGTAGCATAGCTTTGAGCGATAAATTAAATTGGCAAGAGGCTCGAGTACTTTATTGTTACACAATTTCAAGGTTTTATGACGCTCCAGTAAAAACTTACAAGCATTTGTATATTGCAAACTTTGATAGGTGTAGGACGTACCGTATAGAAGTTAGGGCCATTTGAAATTTTATCAGAGTTTGATTTGGGACTCAAGGGTAGCATAGCTTTGAGCGATAAATTAAATTGACAAGAGGCTCGAGTACTTTATTGTTACAAAATTTTAAGGTTTTATGACGCTCCAGTAAAAAGTTACAAGCATTTGTATGTTGCAAACTTTGATAGGTGTAGGACGTACCGTACAGAAGTTAGGGCCATTTGAAGTTTTATCAGTGTCTGATTTGGGACTCAAGGGTAGCATAGCTTTGAGCGATAAATTAAATTGGCAAGAGGCTCGAGTACTTTATTGCTACAAAATTTCAAGGTTTTATGACGCTCCAGTAAAAACTTACAAGCATTTGTATATTGCAAACTTTGATAGGTGTAGGACGTACCGTATAGAAGTTAGGGCCATTTGAAATTTTATCAGTGTTTGATTTGGGACTCAAGGGTAGCATAGCTTTGAGCGATAAATTAAATTGACAAGAAGCTCGAGTACTTTATTGTTACAAAATTTTAAGGTTTTATGACGCTCCAGTAAAAAGTTACAAGCATTTGTATGTTGCAAACTTTGATAGGTGCAGGACGTACCGTATAGAAGTTATTGCCATTTGAAGTTTTCTCAGTGTTTGATTTAGGACTCAAGGGTAGCATAGCTTTTAGCGATAGATTAAATTGGCAAGAGGCTCGAGTACTTTATTGTTACAAAATTTCAAGGTTTTATGACGCTCCAGTAAAAAGTTACAAGCATTTGTATATTGCAAACTTTGATAGGTGTAGGACGTACCGTATAGAAGTTAGGGCCATTGGAAGTTTTCTCAGTGTTTGATTTGGGACTCAAGGGCAGCATAGCTTTGAGCGATAGATTAGATTGGCAAGAGGCTCGAGTACTTTATTGTTACAAAATTTCAAGGTTTTATGACGCTCCAGTAAAAAGTTACAAGCATTTGTATGTTGCAAACTTTGATAGGTGTAGAACGTACCGTATACAAGTTAGGGCCATTTGAAGTTTTATCAGTGTCTGATTTGGGACTCAAGGGTAGCATAGCTTTGAGCGATAGATTAAATTGGCAAGAGGCTCGAGTACTTTATAGTTACAAATTTTCAAGGTTTTATGACGCTCCAGTAAAAACTTACAAGCATTTGTATGTTGCAAACTTTGATAGGTGTAGGACGTACCGTATAGAAGTTAGGGCCATTTGAAGTTTTCTCAGTGTTTGATTTGGGACTCAAGGGTAGCATAGCTTTGAGCGATAGCTTAAATTGGCAAGAGGCTCGAGTACTTTATAGTTACAAAATTTCAAGGTTTTATGACGCTCCAGTAAAAAGTTACAAGCATTTGTATGTTGCAAACTTTCATACGTGTAGGACGTACCGTATAGAAGTTAGGGCCATTTGAAGTTTTATCAGTGTTTGATTTGGGACTCAAGGGTAGCATACCTTTGAGCGATAGCTTAAATAGGCAAGAGGCTCGAGTAATTTATAGTTACAAAATATCAAGGTTTTATGACGCTCCAGTAAAAAGTTACAAGCATTTGTATATTGCAAACTTTGATAGGTGTAGGACGTACCGTATAGAATTTAGGGCCATTTGAAGTTTTCTCAGTGTTTGATTTGGGACTCAAGGGTAGCATAGCTTTGAGCGATAGCTTAAATAGACAAGAGGCTCGAGTACTTTATTGTTACAAAATTTCAAGGTTTTATGACGCTCTAGTAAAAAGTTACAAGCATTTGTATGTTGCAAACTTTGATAGGTGTAGGACGTACCGTATAGAAGTTAGGGCCATTTGAAGTTTTCTCAGTGTTTGATTTGGGACTCAAGGGTAGCATAGCTTTGAGCGATAGATTAGATTGGCAAGAGGCTCGAGTACTTTATAGTTACAAAATTTCAAGGTTTTATGACGCTCCAGTAAAAACTTACAAGCATTTGTATGTTGCAAACTTTGATAGGTGTAGGACGTACCGTATAGAATTAGGGCCATTTGAAGTTTTCTCAGTGTTTGATTTGGGACTCAAGGGTAGCATAGCTTTGAGCGATAGCTTAAATTGGCAAGAGGCTCGAGTACTTTATTGTTACAAAATTTCAAGGTTTTATGACGCTCCAGTAAAAAGTTACAAGCATTTGTATGTTGCAAACTTTGATAGGTGTAGGACATACCGTATTCAAGTTAGGGCCATTTGAAGTTTTATCAGTGTCTGATTTGGGACTCAAGGGTAGCATAGCTTTGAGCGATAGATTAGATTGACAAGAGGCTCGAGTACTTTATTGTTACAAAATTTCAAGGTTTTATGACGCTCCAGTAAAAACTTACAAGCATTTGTATATTGCAAACTTTGATAGGTGTAGGACGTACCGTATAGAATCTAGGGCCATTTGAAGTTTTATCAGTGTTTGATTTGGAACTCAAGGGTAGCATAGCTTTGAGCGATAGCTTAAATAGACAAGAGGCTCGAGTAATTTATTGTTACAAAATTTCAAGGTTTTAAGACGCTCCAGTAAAAACTTACAAGCATTTGTATGTTGCAAACTTTGATAGGTGTAGGACGTACCGTATAGAAGTTAGGGCCATTTGAAGTTTTCTCAGTGTTTGATTTGGGACTCAAGGGTAGCATAGCTTTGAGCGATAGATTAAATTGGCAAGAGGCTCGAGTACTTTATTGTTACAAAATTTCAAGGTTTTATGACGCTCCAGTAAAAACTTACAAGCATTTGTATGTTGCAAACTTTGATAGGTGTAGGACGTACCGTATAAAAGTTAGGGCCATTTGAAGTTTTCTCAGTGTTTGATTTGGGACTCAAGGGTAGCATAGCTTTAAGCGATAGATTAGATTGACAAGAGGCTCGAGTAATTTATTGTTACAAAATTTCAAGGTTTTATGACGCTCCAGAAAAAACTTACAAGCATTTGTATATTGCAAACTTTGATAGGTGTAGGACGTACCGTATAGAAGTTAGGGCCATTTGAAGTTTTCTCAGTGTCTGATTTGGGACTCAAGGGTAGCATAGCTTTGAGCGATAGATAAGATTGGCAAGAGGCTCGAGTACTTTATTGTTACAAAATTTCAAGGTTTTATGACGCTCCAGTAAAAACTTACAAGCATTTGTATATTGCAAACTTTGATAGGTGTAGGACGTACCGTATATAAGTTAGGGCCATTTGAATTTTTCTCAGTGTTTGATTTGGGACTTAAGGGTAGCATAGCTTTGAGCGATAGATTAGATTGACAAGTGGCTCGAGTACTTTATTGTTACAAAATTACAAGGTTTTATGACGCTCCAGTAAAAACTTACAAGCATTTGTATATTGCTAACTTTGATAGGTGTAGGACGTTCCGTATAGAAGTTAGGGCCATTTGAAGTTTTATCAGTGTTTGATTTGGGACTCAAGGGTAGCATAGCTTTGAGCGATAGCTTAAATTGACATGAGGCTCGAGTACTTTATTGTTACAAAATTTCAAGGTTTTATGACGCTCCAGTAAAAAGTTACAAGCATTTGTATGTTGCAAACTTTGATAGGTGTAGGACGTACCGTATAGAAGTTAGGGCCATTTGAAGTTTTCTCAGTGTTTGATTTGGGACTCAAGGGTAGCATAGCTTTGAGCGATAGATTAGATTGGCAAGAGGCTCGAGTAATTTATTGTTACAAAATTTCAAGGTTTTATGACGCTCCAGTAAAAACTTACAAGCATTTGTATGTTGCAAACTTTGATAGGTGTAGGATGTACCGTAAGGAAGTTAGGGCCATTTGAAGTTTTATCAGTGTTTGATTTGGGACTCAAGGGTAGCATAGCTTTGAGCGATAGCTTTAATTGGCAAGAGGCTCGAGTAATTTATTGTTACAAAATTTCAAGGTTTTATGACGCTCCAGTAAAAAGTTACAAGCATTTGTATTTTGCAAACTTTGATAGGTGTAGGACGTACCGTATAGAAGTTAGGGCCATTTGAAGTTTTATCAGTGTTTGATTTGGGACTCAAGGGTAGCATAGCTTTGAGCGATAGCTTAAATAGACAAGAGGCTCGAGTAATTTATAGTTACAAAATTTCCAGGTTTTATGACGCTCCAGTAAAAAGTTACAAGCATTTGTATGTTGCAGACTTTGATAGGTGTAGGACGTACCGTATATAAGTTAGGGCCATTTGAAGTTTTCTCAGTGTTTGATTTGGGACTCAAGGGTAGCATAGCTTTGAGCGATAGCTTTAATTGACAAGAGGCTCGAGTAATTTATAGTTACAAAATTTCAAGGTTTTCTGACGCTCCAGTAAAAACTTACAAGCATTTGTATATTGCAAACTTTGATAGGTGTAGGACGTACCGTATAGAAGTTAGGGCCATTTAAAGTTTTATCAGTGTTTGATTTGAGACTCAAGGGTAGCATAGCTTTGAGTGATAGATTAGATTGGCAAGAGGCTCGAGTACTTTATTGTTACAAAATTTCAAGGTTTTATGACGCTCCAGTAAAAACTTACAAGCATTTGTATGTTGCAAACTTTCATACGTGTAGGACGTACCGTATAGAAGTTAGGGCCATTTGAAGTTTTATCAGTGTTTGATTTGGGACTCAAGGGTAGCATAGCTTTGAGCGATAGATTAAATTGACAAGAGGTTCGATTACTTTATTGTTACAAAATTTCAAGGTTTTATGACGCTCCAGTAAAAAGTTACAAGGATTTGTATGTTGCAAACTTTGATAGGTGTAGGACGTACCGTATAGAAGTTAGGGCCATTTGAAGTTTTATCAGTGTTTGATTTGGGACTCAAGGGTAGCATAGCTTTGAGCGATAGCTTAAATAGACAAGAGGCTCGAGTACTTTATTGTTACAAAATTACATGGTTTTATGACGCTCCAGTAAAAAGTTACAAGCATTTGTATGTTGCAAACTTTGATAGGTTTAGGACGTACCGTATAGAAGTTAGGGCCATTTGAAGCTTTCTCAGTGTTTGATTTGGGACTCAAGGGTAGCATAGCTTTAAGCGATAGATTAGATTGGCAAGAGGCTCGAGTACTTTATTGTTACAAAATTTCAATGTTTTATGACGCTCCAGAAAAAACTTACAAGCATTTGTATATTGCAAACTTTGATAGGTGTAGGACGTACCGTACAGAAGTTAGGGCCAGTTGAAGTTTTATCAGTGTTTGATTTGGGACTCAAGGGTAGCATAGCTTTGAGCGATAGATTAGATTGGCAAGAGGCTCGAGTACTTTATTGTTACAAAATTTCAAGGTTTTGTGACGCTCCAGTAAAAACTTACAAGCATTTGTATGTTGCAAACTTTGATAGGTGTAGGACGTACCGTATAGAAGTTAGGGCCATTTGAAGTTTTCTGAGTGTCTGATTTGGGACACAAGGGTAGCATAGCTTTGAGCGATAGATAAGATTGGCAAGAGGCTCGAGTACTTTATTGTTACAAAATTTCAAGGTTTTATGACGCTCCAGTAAAAACTTACAAGCATTTGTATATTGCAAACTTTGATAGGTGTAGGACGTACCGTATATAAGTTAGGGCCACTTGAAGTTTTATCAGTGTCTGATTTGGGACTCAAGGGTAGCATAGCTTTGAGCGATAGATTAGATTGGCAAGAGGCTCGAGTACTTTATTGTTACAAAATTACAAGGTTTTATGACGCTCCAGTAAAAAGTTACAAGCATTTGTATGTTGCAAACTTTGATACGTGTACGACGTACCGTATAGAAGTTAGGGCCATTTGAAGTTTTCTCAGTGTTTGATTTGGGACTCAAGGGTAGCATAGCTTTGAGCGATAGATTCAATTGGCAAGAGGCTCGAGTACTTTATTGTTACAAAATTTCAAGGTTTTCTGACGCTCCAGTAAAAAGTTACAAGCATTTTTATATTGCAAACTTTGATAGGTGTAGGACGTACCGTATACAACTTAGGGCCATTTGAAGTTTTATCAGTGTCTGATTTGGGACTCAAGGGTAGCATAGCTTTGAGCGATAGATTAAATTGGCAAGAGGCTCGAGTACTTTATAGTTACAAAATTTCAAGGTTTTGTGACGCTCCAGTAAAAACTTACAAGCATTTGTATGTTGCAAACTTTGATAGGTGTAGGACGTACCGTATAGAAGTTAGGGCCATTTGAAGTTTTCTGAGTGTCTGATTTGGGACTCAAGGGTAGTATAGCTTTGAGCGATAGATTAGATTGGCAAGAGGCTCGTGTACTTTATTGTTACACAATTTCAAGGGTTTATGACGCTCCAGTAAAAACTTACAAGCATTTGTATATTGCAAACTTTGATAGGTGTAGGACGTACCGTATAGAAGTTAGGGCCATTTGAAGTTTTCTCAGTGTTTGATTTGGGACTCAAGGGTAGCATAGCTTTGAGCGATAGATTAGATTGACAAGAGGCTCGAGTAATTTATTGTTACAAAATTTCAAGGTTTTATGACGCTCCAGTAAAAACTTACAAGCATTTGTATGTTGCAAACTTTGATAGGTGTAGGACGTACCGTATAGAAGTTAGGGCCATTTGAAGTTTTCTCAGTGTTTGATTTGGGACTCAAGGGTAGCATAGCTTTGAGCGATAGATTAGATTGACAAGAGGCTCGAGTAATTTATAGTTACAAAATTTCAAGGTTTTATGACGCTCCAGTAAAAAGTTACAAGCATTTGTATATTACAAACTTTGATAGGTGTAGGACGTACCGTATAGAAGTTAGGGCCATTTGAAGTTTTATCAGTGTTTGATTTGGGACTCAAGGGTAGCATAGCTTTGAGCGATAGCTTAAATAGACAAGAGGCTCGAGTAATTTATAGTTACAAAATTTCAAGGTTTTATGACGCTCCAGTAAAAAGTTACAAGCATTTGTATGTTGCAAACTTTGATAGGTGTAGGACGTACCGTATAGAAGTTAGGGCCATTTGAAGTTTTCTCAGTGTTTGATTTGGGAATTCAAGGGTAGCATAGCTTTGAGCGATAGCTTTAATTGACAAGAGGCTCGAGTAATTTATAGTTACAAAATTTCAAGGTTTTCTGACGCTCCAGTAAAAACTTACAAGCATTTGTATATTGCAAACTTTGATAGGTGTAGGACGTACCGTATAGAAGTTAGGGCCATTTGAAGTTTTCTCAGTGTTTGATTTGGGACTCAAGGGTAGCATAGCTTTGAGCGATAGATAAGATTGGCAAGAGGCTCGAGTACTTTATTGTTACAAAATTTCAAGGTTTTATGACGCTCCAGTAAAAACTTACAAGCATTTGTATATTGCAAACTTTGATAGGTGTAGGACGTACCGTATACAAGTTAGAGCCATTTGAAGTTTTATCAGTGTCTGATTTGGGACTCAAGGGTAGCAAAGCTTTGAGCGATAGATTAGATTGGCAAGAGGCTCGAGTACTTTATTGTTTTAAAATTACAAGGTTTTATGACGCTCCAGTAAAAAGTTACAAGCATTTGTATGTTGCAAACTTTGATAGGTGTACGACGTACCGTACAGAAGTTAGGGCCATTTGAAGTTTTCTCAGTGTTTGATTTGAGACTCAAGGGTAGCATAGCTTTGAGCGATAGATTCAATTGGCAAGAGGCTCGAGTACTTTATTGTTACAAAATTTCAAGGTTTTCTGATGCTCCAGTAAAAAGTTACAAGCATTTGTATATTGCAAACTTTGATAGGTGTAGGACGTACCGTATACAAGTTAGGGCCATTTGAAGTTTTATCAGTGTCTGATTTGGGACTCAAGGGTAGCATAGCTTTGAGCGATCGATTAAATTGGCAAGAGGCTCGAGTACTTTATAGTTACAAAATTTCAAGGTTTTGTGACGCTCCAGTAAAAACTTACAAGCATTTGTATGTTGCAAACTTTGATAGGTGTAGGACGTACCGTATAGAAGTTAAGGCCATTTGAAGTTTTCTCAGTGTTTGATTTGGGACTCAAGGGTAGCATAGCTTTGAGCGATAGATTAGATTGGCAAGAGGCTCGAGTACTTTATTGTTACAAAATTTCAAGGTTTTATGACGCTCCAGTAAAAACTTACAAGCATTTGTATGTTGCAAACTTTGATAGGTCTAGGACGTGCCGTATACAAGTTAGGGCCATTTGAAGTTTTATCAGTGTCTGATTTGGGACTCAAGGGTAGCATAGCTTTGAGCGATAGATTAAATTGGCAAGAGGCTCGAGTACTTTATTGTTACAAAATTTCAAGGTTTTCTGATGCTCCAGTAAAAAGTTACAAGCATTTGTATATTGCAAACTTTGATACGTGTACGACGTACCGTATAGAAGTTAGGGCCATTTGAAGTTTTCTCAGTGTTTTATTTGGGACTCAAGGGTAGCATAGCTTTGAGCGATAGATTCAATTGGCAAGAGGCTCGAGTACTTTATTGTTACAAAATTTCAAGGTTTTCTGACGCTCCAGTAAAAAGTTACAAGCATTTTTATATTGCAAACTTTGATAGGTGTAGGACGTACCGTATACAACTTAGGGCCATTTGAAGTTTTATCAGTGTCTGATTTGGGACTCAAGGGTAGCATAGCTTTGAGCGATAGATTAAATTGGCAAGAGGCTCGAGTACTTTATAGTTACAAAATTTCAAGGTTTTGTGACGCTCCAGTAAAAACTTACAAGCATTTGTATGTTGCAAACTTTGATAGGTGTAGGACGTACCGTATAGAAGTTAAGGCCATTTGAAGTTTTCTCAGTGTTTGATTTGGGACTCAAGGGTAGCATAGCTTTGAGCGATAGATTAGATTGGCAAGAGGCTCGTGTACTTTATTGTTACAAAATTTCAAGGGTTTATGACGCTCCAGTAAAAACTTACAAGCATTTGTATATTGCAAACTTTGATAGGTGTAGGACGTACCGTATAGAAGTTAGGGCCATTTGAAGTTTTCTCAGTGTTTGATTTGGGACTCAAGGGTAGCATAGCTTTGAGCGATAGATTAGATTGACAAGAGGCTCGAGTAATTTATTGTTACAAAATTTCAAGGTTTTATGACGCTCCAGTAAAAACTTACAAGCATTTGTATGTTGCAAACTTTGATAGGTGTAGGACGTACCGTATAGAAGTTAGGGCCATTTGAAGTTTTATCAGTGTTTGATTTGGGACTCAAGGGTAGCATAGCTTTGAGCGATAGCTTAAATTGGCAAGAGGCTCGAGTACTTTATTGTTACAAAATTTCAAGGTTTTATGACGCTCCAGTAAAAAGTTACAAGCATTTGTATATTACAAACTTTGATAGGTGTAGGACGTACCGTATAGAAGTTAGGGCCATTTGAAGTTTTATCAGTGTTTGATTTGGGACTCAAGGGTAGCATAGCTTTGAGCGATAGCTTAAATTGGCAAGAGGCTCGAGTACTTTATTGTTACAAAATTTCAAGGTTTTATGACGCTCCAGTAAAAAGTTACAAGCATTTGTATGTTGCAAACTTTGATAGGTGTAGGACGTACCGTATAGAAGTTAGGGCCATTTGAAGTTTTCTCAGTGTTTGATTTGGGACTCAAGGGTAGCATAGCTTTGAGCGATAGCTTTAATTGACAAGAGGCTCGAGTAATTTATAGTTACAAAATTTCAAGGTTTTCTGACGCTCCAGTAAAAACTTACAAGCGTTTGTGTATTGCAAACTTTGATAGGTGTAGGACGTACCGTATAGAAGTTAGGGCCATTTGAAGTTTTCTCAGTGTTTGATTTGGGACTCAAGGGTAGCATAGCTTTGAGCGATAGATAAGATTGGCAAGAGGCTCGAGTACTTTATTGTTACAAAATTTCAAGGTTTTATGACGCTCCAGTAAAAACTTACAAGCATTTGTATATTGCAAACTTTGATAGGTGTAGGACGTACCGTATACAAGTTAGGGCCATTTGAAGTTTTATCAGTGTCTGATTTGGGACTCAAGGGTAGCAAAGCTTTGAGCGATAGATTAGATTGGCAAGAGGCTCGAGTACTTTATTGTTTTAAAATTACAAGGTTTTATGACGCTCCAGTAAAAAGTTACAAGCATTTGTATGTTGCAAACTTTGATAGGTGTACGACGTACCGTACAGAAGTTAGGGCCATTTGAAGTTTTCTCAGTGTTTGATTTGAGACTCAAGGGTAGCATAGCTTTGAGCGATAGATTCAATTGGCAAGAGGCTCGAGTACTTTATTGTTACAAAATTTCAAGGTTTTCTGATGCTCCAGTAAAAAGTTACAAGCATTTGTATATTGGAAACTTTGATAGGTGTAGGACGTACCGTATACAAGTTAGGGCCATTTGAAGTTTTATCAGTGTCTGATTTGGGACTCAAGGGTAGCATAGCTTTGAGCGATCGATTAAATTGGCAAGAGGCTCGAGTACTTTATAGTTACAAAATTTCAAGGTTTTGTGACGCTCCAGTAAAAACTTACAAGCATTTGTATGTTGCAAACTTTGATAGGTGTAGGACGTACCGTATAGAAGTTAGGGCCATTTGAAGTTTTCTCAGTGTTTGATTTGAGACTCAAGGGTAGCATAGCTTTGAGCGATAGATTCAATTGGCAAGAGGCTCGAGTACTTTATTGTTACAAAATTTCAAGGTTTTCTGATGCTCCAGTAAAAAGTTACAAGCATTTGTATATTGCAAACTTTGATAGGTGTAGGACGTACCGTATACAAGTTAGGGCCATTTGAAGTTTTATCAGTGTCTGATTTGGGACTCAAGGGTAGCATAGCTTTGAGCGATCGATTAAATTGGCAAGAGGCTCGAGTACTTTATAGTTACAAAATTTCAAGGTTTTATGACGCTCCAGTAAAAACTTACAAGCATTTGTATGTTGCAAACTTTGATAGGTGTAGGACGTACCGTATAGAAGTTAAGGCCATTTGAAGTTTTCTCAGTGTTTGATTTGGGACTCAAGGGTAGCATAGCTTTGAGCGATAGATTAGATTGGCAAGAGGCTCGAGTACTTTATTGTTACAAAATTTCAAGGTTTTATGACGCTCCAGTAAAAACTTACAAGCATTTGTATGTTGCAAACTTTGATAGGTCTAGGACGTGCCGTATACAAGTTAGGGCCATTTGAAGTTTTATCAGTGTCTGATTTGGGACTCAAGGGTAGCATAGCTTTGAGCGATAGATTCAATTGGCAAGAGGCTCGAGTACTTTATTGTTACAAAATTTCAAGGTTTTCTGACGCTCCAGTAAAAAGTTACAAGCATTTTTATATTGCAAACTTTGATAGGTGTAGGACGTACCGTATACAAGTTAGGGCCATTTGAAGTTTTATCAGTGTCTGATTTGGGACTCAAGGGTAGCATAGCTTTGAGCGATAGATTAAATTGGCAAGAGGCTCGAGTACTTTATAGTTACAAAATTTCAAGGTTTTGTGACGCTCCAGTAAAAACTTACAAGCATTTGTATGTTGCAAACTTTGATAGGTGTAGGACGTACCGTATAGAAGTTAAGGCCATTTGAAGTTTTCTCAGTGTTTGATTTGGGACTCAAGGGTAGCATAGCTTTGAGCGATAGATTAGATTGGCAAGAGGCTCGTGTACTTTATTGTTACAAAATTTCAAGGGTTTATGACGCTCCAGTAAAAACTTACAAGCATTTGTATATTGCAAACTTTGATAGGTGTAGGACGTACCGTATAGAAGTTAGGGCCATTTGAAGTTTTCTCAGTGTTTGATTTGGGACTCAAGGGTAGCATAGCTTTGAGCGATAGATTAGATTGACAAGAGGCTCGAGTAATTTATTGTTACAAAATTTCAAGGTTTTATGACGCTCCAGTAAAAAGTTACAAGCATTTGTATGTTGCAAACTTTGATAGGTGTAGGACGTACCGTATAGAAGTTAAGGCCATTTGAAGTTTTCTCAGTGTTTGATTTGGGACTCAAGGGTAGCATAGCTTTGAGCGATAGATTAGATTGGCAAGAGGCTCGTGTACTTTATTGTTACAAAATTTCAAGGGTTTATGACGCTCCAGTAAAAACTTACAAGCATTTGTATATTGCAAACTTTGATAGGTGTAGGACGTACCGTATAGAAGTTAGGGCCATTTGAAGTTTTCTCAGTGTTTGATTTGGGACTCAAGGGTAGCATAGCTTTGAGCGATAGATTAGATTGACAAGAGGCTCGAGTAATTTATTGTTACAAAATTTCAAGGTTTTATGACGCTCCAGTAAAAACTTACAAGCATTTGTATGTTGAAAACTTTGATAGGTGTAGGACGTACCGTATAGAAGTTAGGGCCATTTGAAGTTTTCTCAGTGTTTGATTTGGGACTCAAGGGTAGCATAGCTTTGAGCGATAGATTAGATTGACAAGAGGCTCGAGTAATTTATAGTTACAAAATTTCAAGGTTTTATGACGCTCCAGTAAAAAGTTACAAGCATTTGTATATTACAAACTTTGATAGGTGTAGGACGTACCGTATAGAAGTTAGGGCCATTTGAAGTTTTATCAGTGTTTGATTTGGGACTCAAGGGTAGCATAGCTTTGAGCGATAGCTTAAATAGACAAGAGGCTCGAGTAATTTATAGTTACAAAATTTCAAGGTTTTATGACGCTCCAGTAAAAAGTTACAAGCATTTGTATGTTGCAAACTTTGATAGGTGTAGGACGTACCGTATAGAAGTTAGGGCCATTTGAAGTTTTCTCAGTGTTTGATTTGGGACTCAAGGGTAGCATAGCTTTGAGCGATAGCTTTAATTGACAAGAGGCTCGAGTAATTTATAGTTACAAAATTTCAAGGTTTTCTGACGCTCCAGTAAAAACTTACAAGCATTTGTATATTGCAAACTTTGATAGGTGTAGGACGTACCGTATAGAAGTTAGGGCCATTTGAAGTTTTCTCAGTGTTTGATTTGCGACTCAAGGGTAGCATAGCTTTGAGCGATAGATAAGATTGGCAAGAGGCTCGAGTACTTTATTGTTACAAAATTTCAAGGTTTTATGACGCTCCAGTAAAAACTTACAAGCATTTGTATATTGCAAACTTTGATAGGTGTAGGACGTACCGTATACAAGTTAGAGCCATTTGAAGTTTTATCAGTGTCTGATTTGGGACTCAAGGGTAGCAAAGCTTTGAGCGATAGATTAGATTGGCAAGAGGCTCGAGTACTTTATTGTTTTAAAATTACAAGGTTTTATGACGCTCCAGTAAAAAGTTACAAGCATTTGTATGTTGCAAACTTTGATAGGTGTACGACGTACCGTACAGAAGTTAGGGCCATTTGAAGTTTTCTCAGTGTTTGATTTGAGACTCAAGGGTAGCATAGCTTTGAGCGATAGATTCAATTGGCAAGAGGCTCGAGTACTTTATTGTTACAAAATTTCAAGGTTTTCTGATGCTCCAGTAAAAAGTTACAAGCATTTGTATATTGCAAACTTTGATAGGTGTAGGACGTACCGTATAGAAGTTAGGGCCATTTGAAGTTTTATCAGTGTCTGATTTGGGACTCAAGGGTAGCATAGCTTTGAGCGATCGATTAAATTGGCAAGAGGCTCGAGTACTTTATAGTTACAAAATTTCAAGGTTTTGTGACGCTCCAGTAAAAACTTACAAGCATTTGTATGTTGCAAACTTTGATAGGTGTAGGACGTACCGTATAGAAGTTAAGGCCATTTGAAGTTTTCTCAGTGTTTGATTTGGGACTCAAGGGTAGCATAGCTTTGAGCGATAGATTAGATTGGCAAGAGGCTCGAGTACTTTATTGTTACAAAATTTCAAGGTTTTATGAAGCTCCAGTAAAACTTACAAGCATTTGTATGTTGCAAACTTTGATAGGTGTAGGACGTGCCGTATACAAGTTAGGGCCATTTGAAGTTTTATCAGTGTCTGATTTGGGACTCAAGGGTAGCATAGCTTTGAGCGATAGATTAAATTGGCAAGAGGCTCGAGTACTTTATTGTTACAAAATTTCAAGGTTTTATGACGCTCCAGTAAAAACTTACAAGCTTTTGTATATTGCAAACTTTGATAGGTGTAGGACGTACCGTATACAAGTTAGGGCCATTTGAAATTTTATCAGTGTCTGATTTGGGACTCAAGGGTAGCATAGCTTTGAGCGATAGATTAGATTGGCAAGAGGCTCGAGTACTTTATTGTTACAAAATTACAAGGTTTTATGACGCTCCAGTAAAAAGTTACAAGCATTTGTATGTTGCAAACTTTGATAGGTGTAGGACTTACCGTATACAAGTTAGGGCCATTTGAAGTTTTATCAGTGTTTGATTTGGGACTCAAGGGTAGCATAGCTTTGAGCGATAGCTTTAATTGACAAGAGGCTCGAGTAATTTATAGTTACAATATTTCAAGGTTTTATGACGCTCCAGTAAAAACTTACAAGCATTTGTATATTGCAAACTTTGATAGGTGTAGGACGTACCGTATAGAAGTTAGGGCCATTTGAAGTTTTATCAGTGTTTGATTTGGGTCTCAAGGATAGCATAGCTTTGAGCGACAGATTAGATTGACAAGAGGCTCGAGTAATTTATTGTTACAAAATTTCAAGGTTTTATGACGCTCCAGTAAAAACTTACAAGCATTTGTATATTGCAAATTTTGATAGGTGTCGCACTAAAAGCTACGGTCTTCGCCGTAAAATGTCTCGCCGAAGTACAAACTCGCCCGGTAATTTTTAATGAACGAGTGAGTAGCAGAAGAGCAGCAGCCGGGAAGAAAGCATCAAATTCTAAACAACCAAGAAGCTGGCACTGAAATTTAAACCAACCACACCACAAATATAATTGAAATTTGAATTAATAATTTTTAATTTTGTTAACAAATAATTACATATATAATTACAAAAGTTTTAGAATAATTACAAATATAATTACAAAAGTTTTAGAATTTGCTTTCTTCCGCTGCCACCACAGCATTTTCACCGCCATTGTGATAATTATTAGGAACTAATATACTCCGTGCAGTCACCGCCGTACTGCTTCAGGTAATTATACTTACAGGATCAAAGAAGAAATCACCTAGATCGCTAGACTTGAATAGCCACCGCCGAGCTGTTTCAAGATTTGTTTGCGTCAAAGCCATCGCATAACACATACTGCCGTACTTCGCCTTCGGAGCGCTAGTGCTTCCGAGAGCATTTTGTGACGTCATCAACAAGGGTTGATAATTTGCAACAGCCATTTCTTCAAAAATACGAACAACATTACCGACATCTGTTAATTTCAAAATTAACCGATTCTACCAGAACAAACTGCTGCAAATAATTTTCGATCGGTATTGCAGTGCCGAACCAAGCAGCTGTTGAAATTGAACAGACCTTATATAAAAGAAAAATAAATGTTGACTCGAACGAAATCAAAAAAATTAGAATCAGCAAAAGTAGACGACAGAGAGGAAAGCTCGGATTCATTGGACAGCAGAGTAATAGAAATGGCCAACGAGGGAACACAGGGCCAAGCGCAGCCGCAAGCAGTTGTAACTAGTGAACAACTGGCGCAGCTTCTCAGCAGTGTAAATATACTGCGCGAATCTGTTGACGAACTACGTAAAGAGACGCATCGTGGCCAAATAGAGATTCAACAACTTCGCACTCGAGTGGATAGGGGTGCATCCGTTGTTGGGGGTAATGAATCCTCCTTTCATGAAAGTGTGCAATCACCGCTGCCACAAACGTCGACGCAGCAACCACAGCAGATGCCGCAATCGCAGCCACCAAGTAAATCGACGCCGTATAATGGTGTCATGACTTTTATCGATAGCCCCGGCGGTAAGTTATATCCACTGCCATCTTTCGATGGAAACCCTGAAGATTGCCTCCTGTTTTTAGCCAACTTCAGAGACACGACCAATGAATTTGGTTATAATAATCGCGAGAACCTTATGCGTTTGCATAAGGCACTTCAAGGGAATGCGAAGCGCGCTGTGACGTCACTACTCATATATCCTGACGACGTGACCAAAGTCATGCAGGAGTTAGAGTTCAATTTTGGACGCTCTGACTTATTGATCCGCTCGCAGCTGCAAAAGGTGCAGCAGTTCCCACCGATTTATGAGAATCGACTTGAGCAAGTGTTGGAATTCTCAAACCGCGTCCGAAATATTGTCGCCTTTTCAGCAAAATGCGATCACCATTTGGCCAACCCTACTCTTCTTGAGCAGCTTATTGGAAAGCTTCCGCGCACCAAGCAATATGAATGGAGTCGACACGCCTACGTCAGACCATATCACGAGGTGCTATTCCACGTCGCGTTTTGCATAGCACCGAACCTCAAGTGGAACAGCAACAACTCAGTTGTGTGCAATACAATTTGAGCCACAAACTGAGCGCATGTCGTCAATTTAAGGCGCTTAATACAAATGACAAATGCACTTTGGTAAAGCGTCACCGCCTTTGTTTTGCCTGCTTGCAAAGAGGGCATAACGTGCTGAGTTGCCAGGCAAGGCATGCATGTGGTATAAATGGATGCACCCGTATGCATCACAACTTATTGCACCAGACAACTAAGCCGCTAGCAGAGCTGAAACCAGAGGATGTCGAGCATGTGCTTAACTGCCGTCAACACCAGCAGTCAAGCTTATTTAAGATACTACCCGTGGTGCTGTTTGGTCCACTTGGTAGCATATCTGTATTTGCGATGTTTGATGAAGGTTCTTCGGTCTCACTTCTTGAAGAGACCATCGCAAATCAACTTGGTCTTAATGGCCCTACTGCATAGCTGACGCTTCAGTGGTATGGAGAGAAGCAAACCACGGAGCCATCGAAAAAAGTAAGCTTGAACGTACGTGCAGAGTGTGGTGGCCAGGAGTACCCACTCAGAAACGTACGCAACGTGAAGCAGCTTAATTTACCATGTAGACATTCATCAAGCAACAGCATGGGCACTTCACAGATGTGCCAATCGCCAGCTACCAAGCCGCCAAGCCGGTCCTGCTGCTGGGATTGGATAATAGTTTTTTAGGCATGTCAGAGAAAACTGTCGCCGCCGGTCCAGATCAACCTATCGCTGCGGCAACTATGTTGGGTTGGGTGGCATATGGGCCACTTCACTCAAGCACAACCTCAATGTCAAGGGTGTTGCACGTCAAAAAAGCATCTACTTTAACACAACTGAACAGATTGGTCGAAGAGTACTTTTCTGTAGAAAGTTTTGGAGTCCGCAGCACCAGCACAGTCTTGGAGTCAGATGAGAACGCCAGAGCAAGAAAAATATTGATTGAGACCTCACAAAACATCGGCCAACGCTATGAAGTTGGTCTATTATGGCGCAACGATGCCACTAAGCTGCCGCAGAGCTATGTTATGGCCAAGCAGCGCCTTTTAAATATTGTGGGGAAGATGTCCCGGGATGCCGCATTTGCAGCCAGATATAAAACGGAAGTCGCCAAATATATTGACAAGGGGTACGCCAAATTGTTGTCACCAGAGGCTGCTGAGAGACATAGTCCTACAACCTGGTACCTTCCTCACTTTGGTGTAGTGAACCCGCATAAGCCGGATAAGCTTCGTATCGTCTTTGATGCTGCAGCTGCTATTTCTAACGTATCGCTCAACTCAGTATTATTAAAGGGTCCTGAGCATGCGCAGCCACTTTTGGCCATCATGCACAAATTTCGACAAGGAGGTATCGCTGTTGCAGGAGATATTTAAGAAATGTTCTCACAAGTCCGCATACGAGCTGAAGACCAGGACTCACAGCGCTTTCTTTGGAGAGACGGAAATTCAGCCGAGCCAATCCGTGTCTACTCAATGATGTCGATGATCTTCGGAGCGATTTGTTCGCCGTGTTGTGTAGAATACATAAAAAACGTGAACGCAGCACAGTTTTTGCCTCACATGCCAGGTGGCGCAAAAGCTATCATTGACAACACCTATGTGGATGACCTGGTCATAAGTTTTGATGACGTACAGGAGGCCGAGAAGGTAATGTTTGAGGCCCGGAAGATAAACGCTGCCGCAATATTCACGCTCAGAAATTTCGTATCAAACTGCAAGAAGCTGCAGGTCAAACTGAATGGTAGCCAAGTCAAGCAACAAGAAGTTGTCAACACTGAACTGCAGCCAACAACAGAGAAGGTGTTGGGTATGTTTTGGAACTCTGGAGTCGACAGGTTTGAATTCCACTTTAAGTTCCATAGGATTCCACGCCAGGTGCTGGAGTACAGGAGAACACCGACTAAGAGAGAGTTGCTGGGAATCGTTATGGCTATTTACGACCCCTTTGGCCTCCTAGCCAACATCACTATTTTCGCCAAGCTACTTCTGCAGTCGCTGTGGAAGCGGAAAATCCAGTGGGATGAGCAGCTGCCATCAGATTTGGAGAAACAGTGGTTTGCGTGGTGGAACGTTTTTCAAGGCGTGAAAAACATTTCAGTCCCGCGTTGCTTGTTGTATTTATTGCCGAATGCCGATGATATACAGCTGCACATATTCGTTGATGCTAGTGAAAGTGCATTTACAGCAGTCGCCTTTTTGCGTGTTTGCAGAGCAAACGAGGTAGAAGTCGCATTCGTTGCTGCCAAAACGAGATGTGCACCTGCAAAGGGTATGACCGTACCGCGCCTGGAATTGCAAGCGGCCGTACTAGGAAGCCGACTGAAGACTTCGATTGAAGACTGTCATGATTTCGAGATCAACGCTACGACATTTTGGAGCGATTCCAAGACAATTCTGCTTTGGCTTCGTTCCACAACCCGTAAGTATAAGCAATTCGTTGCCTACCGTATTGCTGAGATACTTGCCACTTCCACGCCGATGCAATGGCGCTGGATACCAACATTGATGAGCGTCGCCGACGATGCAACTAGAGCCAAGCTGCCACAGTATGTAGAGCAAGACAGCCGTTGGATATTGGGTCCAGATTTCTTGTGCCAAGAAGAAATACACTGGCCTCAAGAAGCTGGGATGCTTCACTCAGAGCACTGTGTATCTGAAGAAGCTGTTAATCAGGTGTTACACATAATAAACACAGACAATATTCTTGATAGTTTGATCAAGTTTTCATCCTAAATGAAGACGATGAGGGTGACAACATGGATATTTCGGTTCATTCGCAACGCCAAATCTAGATCCCGTCACTTTGGAGAGCTCACAGCAGCTGAAGTTTCTGATGCTGAAAAATTTGTATGCTGTCGCGTACAATACGAGTCATTTGCAGATGAAATGTCAGCCCTACGCGCAAGTACAGGAATTCCAAAGACCAGTGCTATATTTAAGCTCACGCCGATGCTGTATCCTGATGGTCTGCTAAGAGTCAACGGAAGAATCGACGCCGCTAATTACATCCCTGAATCAGCCCGACGCCCGATAATATTACCCCAGAAACATCGCGTGTCGCAGCTGATAATGAAGCATTACCACCAAAAGAGACATCAACAGAACGACTGCCTAACAATAAATGAAATGCGGCAAAAGTTCTGGGTGCCTCATGCTCGCACATTATTAAAAAGGATCAAGAGGGATTGTGTCATTTGTATCACCGCTCGAGCCAAGCCATCTGTGCCACTTATGGGACAGTTACCCACAGACCGCCTAACACCGTACGTCCGACCTTTTACCTACTCAGGGGTGGACTACTGTGGACCATTCTGCGTTGCTATCGGCCGCAGACGAGAGAAACGTTGGGTGGCATTATTCACCTGCCTCACCACTCGAACCCTACATTTGGAAGTGGCAGAAGATCTGTCCACCGATGCATTTTTAATTTGTTTCAGGATCGCGGTGTGCCGATTAGAATTCGTAGCGACAATGGCACCAACTTTATAGGTGCGCAAAAGGAGTTTCGCCTGGAGAACCGCTTATTTGATGTAGATCGGATTCGACGGGCAATGTCAAAGGAAAACATAGAGTGGATTTTTAATTGCCCAGCCAATCCTAGCGCTGGAGGTTGTTGGGAGCGGCTTGTCCAATGCGTGAAACGCCTGCTACAGAGAACCCTGAAGGATGAGGCACCACGCTTGGAGACCTTCCGCAGCGCACTGATTGAGGCTGAAAATATAATAAACAGCCGTCCACTTACAGAACTTCCTATAACCCATGAAGAAGAGGAACCACTAACTCCGAACCACTTCTTGAGTGGCTGCCTCAATTCCACTCAAACACCTGCACCGGAAGATGAGAAAATCTGTCTGCGCAAACAATGGAGAATTGCGCAGAACCTGAAGGATCGTCTGTGGAAAAGGTGGATTGTGGAGTACTTGCCACAACTTTTGCATCGACAAAAATGGAAGAGTACAGCCTCACCACTAAGAGTAGACCAACTGGTTGTTGTATGCGATCCTGTCTTACATAGAAGCCAATGGGTCAAAGGGCGAATAATTGAAGTCTTCACTGCCAAGGACGGCCAAGTCCGGAGTGCCGCGGTACGCACCAGCCGCGGTATTATCCGTCGACCTGCATCTAAGCTAGCCGCTTTAAGTTTCGTGGATCCCAGTATGAATCCACCGGGAGGTGGGATGTCTCACTAAAAGCTACGATCTTCGCCGTAAAATGTCTCGCCGAAGTACAAACTCGCCCGGTAATTTTTAATGAACGGGTGAGTAGCAGAAGAGCAGCTAGGAAGAAAGCAGCAAATTCTAAACAACCAAGAAGCTGGCACTGAAATTTAAACCAACCACACCACAAATATAATTGAAATTTGAATTAATAATTTTTAATTTTGTTAACAAATAATTACAAATATAATTACAAATGTTTTAGAATAATTACAAATATAATTACAATAGGTGTTGGACGTACCGTATAGAAGTTAGGGCCATTTGAAGTTTTATCAGTGTTTGATTTGGGACTCAAGGGTAGCATAGGTAGAGCGATAGCTCTAATTGACAAGAGGCTCGAGCACTTTATTGTTACAAAATTTCAAGGTTTTGTGACGCTCCAGTAAAAAGTTATAGAAGTAAGGGCCATTTGAAGTCTTCTCAGTGTTTGATTTGGGACTCAAGGGTAGCATAGCTTTGAGCGGTAGATTAAATTGGCAAGAGGCTCGAGTACTTTATTGTTACAAAATTTCAAGGTTTTATGACGCTCCAGTAAAAAGTTACAAGCATTTGTATGTTGCAAACTTTGATAGGTGAATGACGTACCGTATAGAAGTTAGGGCCATTTGAAGTTTTCTCAGTGTTTGATTTGGGACTCAAGGGTAGCATAGCTTTGAGCGATAGATTAAATTGGCAAGAGGCTCGAGTACTTGATTGTTACAAAATTTCAAGGTTTTATGAGGCTCCAGTAAAAACTTACAAGCATTTGTATGTTGCAAACTTTGATAGGTGTAGGACGTACCGTATAGAAGTTAGGGCCATTTGAAGTTTTCTCAATGTTTGATTTGGGACTCAAGGGTAGCATAGCTTTGAGCGATAGCTTAAATTGACAAGAGGTTCGAGTACTTTATTGTTACAAAATTACAAGGTTTTGTGACGCTCCAGTAAAAAGTTACAAGCATTTGTATGTTGCGAACTTTCATACGTGTAGGACGTACCGTATAGAAGTTAGGGCCATTTGAAGTTTTATCAGTGTTTGATTTGGGACTCAAGGGTAGCATAGCTTTGAGCGATAGATTAAATTGACAAGAGGCTCGAGTAATTTATTGTTACAAAATTTCAAGGTTTTATGACGCTCTAGTAAAAAGTTACAAGCATTTGTATATTGCAAACTTTGATAGGTGTAGGACGTACCGTATACAAGTTAGGGCCATTTGAAGTTTTATCAGTGTTTGATTTGGGACTCAAGGGTACCATAGCTTTGAGCGATAGATTAAATTGACAAGAGGCTCCAGTACTTTATTGTTACAAAATTACAAGGTTTTGTGACGCTCCAGTAAAAAGTTACAAGCAATTGTATATTGCAAACTTTGATAGGTGTAGGACGTACCGTATACAAGTTAGAGCCATTTGAAGTTTTATCAGTGTCTGATTTGGGACTCAAGGGTAGCATAGCTTTGAGCGATAGCTTAAATTGACATGAGGCTCGAGTACTTTATTGTTACAAAATTTCAAGGTTTTCTGACGCTCCAGTAAAAAGTTACAAGCATTTGTATGTTGCAAACTTTGATAGGTGCAGGACGTACCGTATAGAAGTTAGGGCCATTTGAAGTTTTATCAGTGTTTGATTTGGGACTCAAGGGTAGCATAGCTTTGAGCGATAGCTTTAATTGTCAAGAGGCTCGAGTACTTTATTGTTACAAAATTACAAGGTTTTATGACGCTCCAGTAAAAACTTACAAGCATTTGTATGTTGCAAACTTTGATAGGTGTAGGACGTACCGTATAGAAGTTAGGGCCATTTGAAGTTTTCTCAGTGTTTGATTTGGGACTCAAGGGTAGCATAGCTTTGAGCGATAGCTTAAATTGACAAGAGGTTCCAGTACTTTATTGTTACAAAATTACAAGGTTTTGTGACGCTCCAGTAAAAAGTTACAAGCATTTGTATATTGCAAACTTTGATAGGTGTAGGACGTACCGTATAGAAATTAGGGCCATTTGAAGTTTTATCAGTGTTTGATTTGGGACTCAAGGGTAGCATAGCTTTGAGCGATAGATTAGATTGGCAAGAGGCTCGAGTACTCTATTGTTACAAAATTTCAAGGTTTTATGACGCTCCAGTAAAAACTTACAAGCATTTGTATATTGCAAACTTTGATAGGTGTAGGACGTACCGTATACAAGTTAGGGCCATTTGAAGTTTTATCAGTGTCTGATTTGGGACTCAAGGGTAGCATAGCTTTGAGCGATAGATTAGATTGGCCAGATGCTCGAGTACTTTATTGTTACAAAATTTCAAGGTTTTCTGACGCTACAGTAAAAAGTTACAAGCATTTGTATGTTGCAAACTTTCATAGGTGTAGGACGTACCGCATAGAAGTTAGGGCCATTTGAAGTTTTCTCAGTGTTTGATTTGGGACTCAAGGGTAGCATAGCTTTGAGCGATAGATTAGATTGGCAAGAGGCTCGAGTAATTTATTGTTACAAAATTTCAAGGTTTTGTGACGCTCCAGTAAAAAGTTACAAGCATTTGTATGTTGCAAATTTTGATAGATGTAGGACGTACCGTATAGAAGTTAGGGCCATTGGAAGTTTTCTCAGTGTTTGATTTGGGACTCAAGGGTAGCATAGCTTTGAGCGATAGATTAAATTGGCAAGAGGCTCGAGTAATTTATTGTTACAAAATTTCAAGGTTTTATGCCACTCTAGTAAAAAGTTACAAGCATTTGTATATTGCAAAATTTGATAGGTGTAGGACGTACCGTATACAAGTTAGGGCCATTTGAAGTTTTATCAGTGTTTGATTTGGGACTCAAGGGTAGCATAGCTTTGAGCGATAGCTTAAATTGACAAGAGGTTCGAGTACTTTATTATTACAAAGTTACAAGGTTTTGTGACGCTCCAGTAAAAAGTTACAAGCATTTGTATATTGCAAACTTTGATAGGTGTAGGACGTACCGTATAGAAGTTAGGGCCATTTGAAGTTTTATCAGTGTTTGATTTGGGACTCAAGGGTAGCATAGCTTTGAGCGATAGATTAAATTGACAAGAGGCTCGAGTAATTTATTGTTACAAAATTTCAGGGTTTTATGACGCTCTAGTAAAAAGTTACAAGCATTTGTATGTTCCAAACTTTGATAGGTGTAGGACGTACCATATAGAAGTTAGGGCCATTTGAAGTTTTATCAGTGTTTGATTTGGGACTCAAGGGTAGCATAGCTTTGAGCGATAGCTTTAATTGTCAAGAGGCTCGAGTACTTTATTGTTACAAAATTACAAGGTTTTATGACGCTCCAGTAAAAACTTACAAGCATTTGTATGTTGCAAACTTTGATAGGTGTAGGACGTACCGTATAGAAGTTAGGGCCATTTGAAGTTTTCTCAGTGTTTGATTTGGGACTCAAGGGTAGCATAGCTTTGAGCGATAAATTAAATTGGCAAGAGGCTCGAGTACTTTAATGGTACAAAATTTCAAGGTTTTATGACGCTCCAGTAAAAAGTTACAAGCATTTGTATATTGCAAACTTTCATAGGTGTAGGAGGTACCGTATAGAAGATAAGGTCATTTGAAGTTTTCTCAGTGTTTGATTTGGGACTCAAGGGTAGCATAGCTTTTAGCGATAGATTAGATTGGCAAGAGGCTCGAGTACTTTATTGTTTCAAAATTTCAAGGTTTTATGACGCTCCAGTAAAAACTTACAAGCATTTGTATGTTGCAAACTTTGATAGGTGTAGGACGTACCGTATAGAAGTTAGGGCCATTTGAAATTTTCTCAGTGTTTGATTTGGGACTCAAGGGTAGCATAGCTTTGAGCGATAGCTTAAATTGGCAAGAGTCTCGAGTACTTTATTGTTACAAAATTACAAGGTTTTATGACGCTCCAGTTAAAAGTTAGAAGCATTTGTATATTGCAAACTTTGATAGGTGTAGGACGTACCGTATAGAAGTTAGGGCCATTTGAAGTTTTATCAGTGTTTGATTTGGGACTCAAGGGTAGCATAGCTTTGAGCGATAGATTAAATTGACAAGAGGCTCGAGTAATTTATTGTTACAAAATTTCAAGGTTTTATGACGCTCCAGTAAAAAGTTACAAGCATTTGTATATTGCTAACTTTGATAGGTGTAGGACGTACCGTATAGAAGTTAGGGCCATTTGAAGTTTTCTCAGTGTTTGATTTGGGACTCAAGGGTAGCATAGCTTTGAGCGATAGCTTAAATTGGCAAGAGTCTCGAGTACTTTATTGTTACAAAATTACAAGGTTTTGTGACGCTCCAGTAAAAAGTTAGAAGCATTTGTATATTGCAAACTTTGATAGGTGTAGGACGTACCGTATAGAAGTTAGGGCCATTTGAAGTTTTATCAGTGTTTGATTTGGGACTCAAGGGTAGCATAGCTTTGAGCGATAGATTAAATTGACAAGAGGCTCGAGTAATTTATTGTTACAAAATTTCAAGGTTTTATGACGCTCCAGTAAAAAGTTACCAGCATTTGTATATTGCAAACTTTGATAGGTGTAGGACGTACCGTATAGAAGTTAGGGCCATTTGAAGTTTTCTCAGTGTTTGATTTGGGACTCAAGGGTAGCATAGCTTTGAGCGGTAGCTTAAATTGGCAAGAGTCTCGAGTACTTTATTGTTACAAAATTACAAGGTTTTGTGACGCTCCAGTAAAAAGTTAGAAGCATTTGTATATTGCAAACTTTGATAGGTGTAGGACGTACCGTATAGAAGTTAGGGCCATTTGAAGTTTTATCAGTGTTTGATTTGGGACTCAAGGGTAGCATAGCTTTGATCGATAGATTAAATAGACAAGAGGCTCGAGTACTTTATTGTTAAAAAATTTCAAGGTTTTCTGACGCTCCAGTAAATAGTTACAAGCATTTGTATGTTGCAAACTTTGATAGGTGTAGGACGTACCGTATACAAGTTAGGGCCATTTGAAGTTTTATCAGTGTTTGATTTGGGACTCAAGGGTAGCATAGCTTTGAGCGATAGAATAAATTGACAAGAGGCTCGAGTAATTTATTGTTACAAAATTTCAAGGTTTTATGACGCTCCAGTAAAAAGTTACAAGCATTTGTATATTGCAAACTTTGATAGGTGTAGGACGTACCGTATACAAGTTAGGGCCATTTGAAGTTTTATCAGTGTTTGATTTGGGACTCAAGGGTAGCTTAGCTTTGAGCGATAGATTAGATAGACAAGAGGCTCGAGTAATTTATTGTTACAAAATTTCAAGGTTTTATGACGCTCCAGTAAAAAGTTACAAGCATTTGTATGTTGCAAACTTTGATAGGTGTAGGACGTACCGTATACAAGTTAGGGCCATTTGAAGTTTTATCAGTGTTTGATTTGGGACTCAAGCTTTGAGCGATAGATTAAATTGGCAAGAGGCTCGAGTACTTTATTGTTACAAAATTACAAGGTTTTGTGACGCTCCAGTAAAAAGTTACAAGCAATTGTATATTGCAAACTTTGATAGGTGTAGGACGTACCGTATAAAAGCTAGAGCCATTTGAAGTTTTATCAGTGCCTGATTTGGGACTCAAGGGTATCATAGCTTTGAGCGATAGCTTAAATTGACATGAGGCTCGAGTACTTTATTGTTACAAAATTTCAAGATTTTCTGACGCTCCAGTAAAAAGTTACAAGCATTTGTATGTTGCAAACTTTGATAGGTGTAGGACGTACCGTATACAAGTTAGGGCCGTTTGAAGTTTTATCAGTGTCTGATTTGGGACTCAAGGGAAGCATAGCTTTGAGCGATAGATTAAATAGACAAGAGGCTCGAGTACTTTATTGTTACAAAATTTCAAGGTTTTGTGACGCTCCAGTAAAAAGTTACAAGCATTTGTATGTTCCAAACTTTGATAGGTGTAGGACGTACCGTATAGAAGTTAGGGCCATTTGAAGTTTTATCAGTGTTTGATTTGGGACTAAAGGGTAGCATAGCTTTGAGCGATAGCTTTAATTGTCAAGAGGCTCGAGTACTTTATTGTTACAAAATTACAAGGTTTTATGACGCTCCAGTAAAAACTTACAAGCATTTGTATGTTGCAAACTTTGATAGGTGCCATTTGAAGTTTTCTCAGTGTTTGATTTGGGACTCAAGGGTAGCATAGCTTTGAGCGATAGATTAAATTGGCAAGAGCCTCGAGTACTTTATTGGTACAAAATTTCAAGGTTTTATGACGCTCCAGTAAAAAGTTACAAGCATTTGTATATTGCAAACTTTGATAGGTGTAGGAGGTACCGTATAGAAGTTAGGGCCATTTGAAGTTTTCTCAGTGTTTGATTTGGGACTCAAGGGTAGCATAGCTTTGAGCGATAGATTAGATTGGCAAGAGGCTCGAGTACTTTATTGTTACAAAATTTCAAGGTTTTATGACGCTCCAGTAAAAACTTACAAGCATTTGTATGTTGCAAACTTTGATAGGTGTAGGAAGTACCGTATAGAAGTTAGGGCCATTTGAAGTTTTCTCAGTGTTTGATTTGGGACTCAAGGGTAGCATTGCTTTGAGCGATAACTTAAATTGGCAAGAGGCTCGAGTACTTTATTGTTACAAAATTACAAGGTTTTGTGACGCTCCAGTAAAAAGTTAGAAGCATTTGTATATTGCAAACTTTGATAGGTGTAGGACGTACCGTATAGAAGTTAGGGCCATTTGAAGTTTTATCAGTGTTTGATTTGGGACTCAAGGGTAGCATAGCTTTGAGCGATAGATTAAATTGACAAGAGGCTCGAGTAATTTATTGTTACAAAATTTCAAGGTTTTATGACGCTCCAGTAAAAAGTTACAAGCATTTGTATATTGCAAACTTTGATAGGTGTAGGATGTACCGTATAGAAGTTAGGGCCATTTGAAGTTTTCTCAGTGTTTGATTTGGGACTCAAGGGTAGCATAGCTTTGAGCGATAGCTTAAATTGGCAAGAGTCTCGAGTACTTTATTGTAACAAAATTACAAGGTTTTGTGACCCTCCAGTAAAAAGTTAGAAGCATTTGTATATTGCAAACTTTGATAGGTGTAGGACGTACCGTATAGAAGTTAGGGCCATTTGAAGTTTTATCAGTGTTTGATTTGGGACTCAAGGGTAGCATAGCTTTGAGCGATAGATTAAATAGACAAGAGGCTCGAGTACTTTATTGTTAAAAAATTTCAAGGTTTTCTGACGCTCCAGTAAATAGTTACAAGCATTTGTATGTTGCAAACTTTGATAGGTGTAGGACGTACCGTATACAAGTTAGGGCCATTTGAAGTTTTATCAGTGTTTGATTTGGGACTCAAGGGTAGCATAGTTTTGAGCGATAGCTTAAATTGGCAAGAGGCTCGAGTACTTTATTGTTACAAAATTTCAAGGTTTTGTGACGCTCCAGTAAAAAGTTACAAGCATTTGTATGTTGCAAACTTTGATAGGTGTAGGACGTACCGTATAGAAATTAGAGCCATTTGAAGTTTTCTCAGTATTTGATTTGGGACTCAAGGGTAGCATAGCTTTGAGCGATAGAATAAATTGACAAGAGGCTCGAGTAATTTATTGTTACAAAATTTCAAGGTTTTATGACGCTCCAGTAAAAAGTTACAAGCATTTGTATGTTGCAAACTTTGATAGGTGTAGGACGTACCGTATACAAGTTAGGGCCATTTAAAGTTTTATCAGTGTTTGATTTGGGACTCAAGGGTACCATAGCTTTGAGCGATAGATTAAATTGGCAAGAGGCTCGAGTACTTTATTGTTACAAAATTACAAGGTTTTGTGACGCTCCAGTAAAAAGTTACAAGCAATTGTATATTGCAAACTTTGATAGGTGTAGGACGTACCGTATACAAGTAAGAGCCATTTGAAGTTTTATCAGTGTCTGATTTGGGATTCAAGGGTAGCATAGCTTTGAGCGATAGCTTAAATTGACATGAGGCTCGAGTACTTTATTGTTACAAAATTTCAAGGTTTTCTGACGCTCCAGTAAAAAGTTACAAGCATTTGTATGTTGCAAACTTTGATAGGTGTAGGACGTACCGTATACAAGTTAGGGCCGTTTGAAGTTTTATCAGTGTCTGATTTGGGACTCAAGTGAAGCATAGCTTTGAGCGATAGATTAAATAGACAAGAGGCTCGAGTACTTTATTGTTACAAAATTTCAAGGTTTTGTGACGCTCCAGTAAAAAGTTACAAGCATTTGTATGTTCCAAACTTTGATAGGTGTAGGACGTACCGTATAGAAGTTAGGGCCATTTGAAGTTTTATCAGTGTTTGATTTGGGACTAAAGGGTAGCATAGCTTTGAGAGATAGCTTTAATTGTCAAGAGGCTCGAGTACTTTATTGTTACAAAATTACAAGGTTTTATGACGCTCCAGTAAAAACTTACAAGCATTTGTATGTTGCAAACTTTGATAGGTGTAGGACGTACCGTATAGAAGTTAGGGCCATTTGAAGTTTTCTCAATGTTTGATTTGGGACTCAAGGGTAGCATAGCTTTGAGCGATAGATTAAATTGGCAAGAGGCTCGAGTACTTTATTGGTACAAAATTTCAAGGTTTTATGACGCTCCAGTAAAAAGTTTCAAGCATTTGTATGTTGCAAACTTTGATAGGTGTAGGAGGTACCGTATAGAAGTTAGGGCCATTTGAAGTTTTCTCAGTGTTTGATTTGGGACTGAAGGGCAGCATAGCTTTGAGCGATAGATTAGATTGGCAAGAGGTTCGAGTACTTTATTGTTACAAAATTTCAAGGTTTTATGACGCTCCAGTAAAAACTTACAAGCATTTGTATGTTGCAAACTTTGATAGGTGTAGGAAGTACCGTATAGAAGTTAGGGCCATTTGAAGTTTTCTCAGTGTTTGATTTGGGACTCAAGGGTAGCATTGCTTTGAGCGATAACTTAAATTGGCAAGAGGCTCGAGTACTTTATTGTTACAAAATTACAAGGTTTTGTGACGCTCCAGTAAAAAGTTAGAAGCATTTGTATATTACAAACTTTGATAGGTGTAGGACGTACCGTATAGAAGTTAGGGCCATTTGAAGTTTTATCAGTGTTTGATTTGGGACTCAAGGGTAGCATAGCTTTGAGCGATAGATTAAATTGACAAGAGGCTCGAGTAATTTATTGTTACAAAATTTCAAGGTTTTATGACGCTCCAGTAAAAAGTTACAAGCATTTGTCTATTGCAAACTTTGATAGGTGTAGGACGTACCGTATAGAAGTTAGGGCCATTTGAAGTTTTCTCAGTGTTTGATTTGGGACTCAAGGGTAGCATAGCTTTGAGCGATAGATTAAAGTGGCAAGAGGCTCGAGTACTTTATTGTTACAAAATTACAAGGTTTTGTGACGCTCCAGTAAAAAGTTACAAGCATTTGTATGTTGCAAACTTTGATAGGTGTAGGACGTACCGTATACAAGTTAGGGCCATTTGAAGTTTTATCAGTGTCTGATTTGGGACTCAAGGGTAGCATAGCTTTGAGCGATAGCTTAAATTGACAAGAGGCTCGAGTACTTTATTGTTACAAAATTTCAAGGTTTTCTGACGCTCCAGTAAAAAGTTACAAGTATTTGTATGTTGCAAACTTTGATAGGTGTAGGACGTACCGTATATAAGTTAGGGCCATTTGAAGTTTTATCAGTGTCTGATTTGGGACTCAAGGGTAGCATAGTTTTGAGCGATAGATTAAATAGACAAGAGGCTCGAGTACTTTATTGTTAAAAAATTTCAAGGTTTTCTGACGCTCCAGTAAAAAGTTACAAGCATTTGTATGTTGCAAACTTTGATAGGTGTAGGACGTACCGTATACAAGTTGGGGCCATTTGAAGTTTTATCAGTGTTTGATTTGGGACTCAAGGGTAGCATAGCTTTGAGCGATAGCTTAAATTGGCAAGAGGCTCGAGTACTTTATTGTTACAAAATTTCAAGGTTTTGTGACGCTCCAGTAAAAAGTTACAAGCATTTGTATGTTGCAAACTTTGATAGGTGTAGGACGTACCGTATAGAAATTAGGGCCATTTGAAGTTTTCTCAGTATTTGATTTGGGACTCAAGGGTAGCATAGCTTTGAGCGATAGATTAAATTGACAAGAGGCTCGAGTAATTTATTGTTACAAAATTTCAAGGTTTTATGACGCTCCAGTAAAAAGTTACAAGCATTTGTATATTGCAAACTTTGATATGTGTAGGACGTACCGTATACAAGTTAGGGCCATTTGAAGTTTTATCAGTGTTTGATTTATGACTCAAGGGTAGCATAGCTTTGAGCGATAGATTAGATATACAAGAGGCTCGAGTAATTTATTGTTACAAAATTTCAAGGTTTTATGACGCTCCAGTAAAAAGTTACAAGCATTTGTATGTTGCAAACTTTGATAGGTGTAGGACGTACCGTATAGAAGTCAGGGCCATTTGAAGTTTTATCAGTGTTTGATTTGAGACTCAAGGGTAGCATAGCTTTGAGCGATAGATAAGATTGGCAAGAGGCTCGAGTACTTTATTGTTACAAAATTACAAGGTTTTGTGACGCTCCAGTAAAAAGTTACAAGCAATTGTATATTGCAAACTTTGATAGGTGTAGGACGTACCGTATACAAGTTAGAGCCATTTGAAGTTTTATCAGTGTCTGATTTGGGACTCAAGGGTAGCAAAGCTTTGAGCGATAGCTTAAATTGACATGAGGCTCGAGTACTTTATTGTTACAAAATTTCAAGGTTTTCTGACGCTCCAGTAAAAAGTTACAAGCATTTGTATGTTGCAAACTTTCATAGGTGTAGGACGTACCGTATACAAGTTAGGGCCGTTTGAAGTTTTATCAGTGTCTGATTTGGGACTCAAGGGTAGCATAGCTTTGAGCGATAGATTAAATAGACAAGAGGCTCGAGTACTTTATTGTTACAAAATTTCAAGGTTTTGTGACGCTCCAGTAAAAAGTTACAAGCATTTGTATGTTCCAAACTTTGATAGGTGTAGGACGTACCGTATAAAAGTTAGGGCCATTTAAAGTTTTATCAGTGTTTGATTTGGGACTCAAGGGTAGCATAGCTTTGAGCGATAGCTTTAATTGTCACGAGGCTCGAGTACTTTATTGTTACAAACTTACAAGCTTTTGTGACGCTCCAGTAAAAAGTTACAAGCAATTGTATATTGCAAACTTGGATAGGTGTAGGACGTACCGTATACAAGTTAGAGCCATTTGAAGTTTTATCAGTGTCTGATTTGGGACTCAAGGGTAGCATAGCTTTGAGCGATAGCTTAAATTGACATGAGGCTCGAGTACTTTATTGTTACAAAATTTCAAGGTTTTCTGACGCTCCAGTAAAAAGTTACAAGCATTTGTATGTTGCAAACTTTGATAGGTGTAGGACGTACCGTATACAAGTTAGGGCCGTTTGAAGTTTTATCAGTGTTTGATTTGGGACTCAAAGGTACCATAGCTTTGAGCGATAGATTAAATTGGCAAGAGGCTCGAGTACTTTATTGTTACAAACTTACAAGGTTTTGTGACGGTCCAGTAAAAAGTTACAAGCATTTGTATGTTGCAAACTTTGATAGGTGTAGGACGTACCGTATAGAAGTTAGGGCCATTTGAAGTTTTATCAGTGTTTGATTTGGGACTCAAGGGTAGCATAGCGTTGAGCGATAGCTTTAATTGTCAAGAGGCTCGAGTACTTTATTGTTACAAAATTACAAGGTTTTGTGACGCTCCAGTAAAAAGTTACAAGCATTTGTATGTTGCAAACTTTGAAAGGTGTAGGACGTACCGTATACAAGTTAGAGCCATTTGAAGTTTTATCAGTGTCTGATTTGGGACTCAAGGGTAGCATAGCTTTGAGCGATAGCTTAAATTGACATGAGGCTCGAGTACTTTATTGTTACAAAATTTCAAGGTTTTCTGACGCTCCAGTAAAAAGTTACAAGCATTTGTATGTTGCAAACTTTGATAGGTGTAGGACGTACCGTATACAAGTTAGGGCCGTTTGAAGTTGTATCAGTGTCTGATTTGGGACTCAAGGGTAGCATAGCTTTGAGCGATAGATTAAATAGACAAGAGGCTCGAGTACTTGATTGTTACAAAATTTCAAGGTTTTGTGACGCTCCAGTAAAAAGTTACAAGCATTTGTATGTTCCAAACTTTGATAGGTGTAGGACATACCGTATAGAAGTTAGGGCCATTTGAAGTTTTATCAGTGTTTGATTTGGGACTCAAGGGTAGCATAGCTTTGAGCGATAGCTTAAATTGGCAAGAGGCTCGAGTTCTTTATTGTTACAAAATTTCAAGGTTTTGTGACGCTCCAGTAAAAAGTTACAAGCATTTGTATGTTGCAAACTTTGATAGGTGTAGGACGTACCGTATAGAAATTAGGGCCATTTGAAGTTTTCTCAGTATTTGATTTGGGACTGAAGTTTAGCATAGCTTTGAGCGATAGATTAAATTGACAAGAGGCTCGAGTAATTTATTGTTACAAAATTTCAAGGTTTTATGACGCTCCAGTAAAAAGTTACAAGCATTTGTATATTGCAAACTTTGATAGGTGTAGGACGTACCGTATACAAGTTATGGCCATTTGAAGTTTTATCAGTGTTTGATTTGGGACTCAAGGGTAGCATAGCTTTGAGCGATAGATTAGATAGACAAGAGGCTCGAGTAATTTATTGTTACAAAATTTCAAGGTTTTATGACGCTCCAGTAAAAAGTTACAAGCATTTGTATGTTGCAAACTTTGATAGGTGTAGGACGTACCGTATAGAAGTTAGGGCCATTTGAAGTTTTCTCAGTGTTTGATTTGGGACTCAAGGGTAGCATAGCTTTGAGCGATAGCTCTAATTCGCAAGAGGCTCGAGTACTTTATTGTTACAAAATTACAAGGTTTTATGACGCTCCAGTAAAAACTTACAATCATTTGTATGTTGTAAACTTTGATAGGTGTAGGACGTACCGTATAGAAGTTAGGGCCATTTGAAGTTTTCTCAGTGTTTGATTTGGGACTCAAGGGTAGCATAGCTTTGAGCAATAGATTAAATAGACAAGAGGCTCGAGTAATTTATTGTTACAAAATTTCAAGGTTTTATGACGCTCCAGTAAAAAGTTACAAGCATTTGTATGTTGCAAACTTTGAATGGTGTAGGACGTACCGTATACAAGTTAGGGCCATTTGAAGTTTTCTCAGTGTTTGATTTGGGACTCAAGGGAGCATAGCTTTGAGCGATAGATTAGATTGGCAAGAGGCTCCAGTACTTTATTGTTACAAAATTACAAGGTTTTGTGACGCTCCAGTAAAAAGTTACAAGCAATTGTATATTGCAAACTTTGATAGGTGTAGGACGTACCGTATACAAGTTAGAGCCATTTGAAGTTTTATCAGTGTCTGATTTGGGACTCAAGGGTAGCAAAGCTTTGAGCGATAGCTTAAATTGACATGAGGCTCGAGTACTTTATTGTTACAAAATTTCAAGGTTTTCTGACGCTCCAGTAAAAAGTTACAAGCATTTGTATGTTGCAAACTTTGATAGGTGTAGGACGTACCGTATACAAGTTAGGGCCGTTTGAAGTTTTATCAGTGTCTGATTTGGGACTCAAGGGTAGCATAGCTTTGAGCGATAGATTAAATAGACAAGAGGCTCGAGTACTTTATTGTTACAAAATTTCAAGGTTTTGTGACGCTCCAGTAAAAAGTTACAAGCATTTGTATGTTCCAAACTTTGATAGGTGTAGGACGTACCGTATAAAAGTTAGGGCCATTTAAAGTTTTATCAGTGTTTGATTTGGGACTCAAGGGTAGCATAGCTTTGAGCGATAGCTTTAATTGTCACGAGGCTCGAGTACTTTATTGTTACAAACTTACAAGCTTTTGTGACGCTCCAGTAAAAAGTTACAAGCAGTTGTATATTGCAAACTTGGATAGGTGTAGGACGTACCGTATACAAGTTAGAGCCATTTGAAGTTTTATCAGTGTCTGATTTGGGACTCAAGGGTAGCATAGCTTTGAGCGATAGCTTAAATTGACATGAGGCTCGAGTACTTTATTGTTACAAAATTTCAAGGTTTTCTGACGCTCCAGTAAAAAGTTACAAGCATTTGTATGTTGCAAACTTTGATAGGTGTAGGACGTACCGTATACAAGTTAGGGCCGTTTGAAGTTTTATCAGTGTTTGATTTGGGACTCAAAGGTACCATAGCTTTGAGCGATAGATTAAATTGGCAAGAGGCTCGAGTACTTTATTGTTACAAACTTACAAGGTTTTGTGACGGTCCAGTAAAAAGTTACAAGCATTTGTATGTTGCAAACTTTGATAGGTGTAGGACGTACCGTATAGAAGTTAGGGCCATTTGAAGTTTTATCAGTGTTTGATTTGGGACTCAAGGGTAGCATAGCGTTGAGCGATAGCTTTAATTGTCAAGAGGCTAGAGTCCTTTCTTGTTACAAAATTACAAGGTTTTGTGACGCTCCAGTAAAAAGTTACAAGCATTTGTATGTTGCAAACTTTGAAAGGTGTAGGACGTACCGTATAGAAGTTAGGGCCATTTGAAGTTTTCTCAGTGTTTGATTTGGGACTCAAGGGTAGCATAGCTTTGAGCGATAGATTAAATTGGCAAGAGGCTCGAGTACTTTATTGGTACAAAATTTCAAGGTTTTATGACGCTCCAGTAAAAAGTTACAAGCATTTGTATATTGCAAACTTTGATAGGTGTAGGACGTACCGTATAGAAGTTAGGGCCATTTGAAGTTTTATCAGTGTCTGATTTGGGACTCAAGGGTAGCATAGCTTTGAGCGATAGCTTAAATTGGCAAGAGGCTCGAGTACTTTATTGTTACAAAATTTCAAGGTTTTGTGACACTCCAGTAAAAAGTTACAAGCATTTGTATGTTGCAAACTTTGATAGGTGTAGGACGTACCGTATACAAGTTAGGGCCATTTGAAGTTTTATCAGTGTTTGATTTGGGACTCAAGGGTACCATAGCTTTGAGCGATAGATTAAATTGCCAAGAGGCTCGAGTACTTTATTGTTACAAAATTACAAGGTTTTGTGACGCTCCAGTAAAAAGTAACAAGCAATTGTATATTGCAAACTTTGATAGGTGTAGGACGTACCGTATACAAGTTAGAGCCATTTGAAGTTTTATCAGTGTCTGATTTGGGACTCAAGGGTAGCATAGCTTTGAGCGATAGCTTAAATTGACATGAGGCTCGAGTACTTTATTGTTACAAAATTTCAAGGTTTTCTGACGCTCCAGTAAAAAGTTACAAGCATTTGTATGTTGCAAACTTTGATAGGTGTAGGACGTATACAAGTTAGGGCCGTTTGAAGTTGTATCAGTGTCTGATTTGGGACTCAAGGGTAGCATAGCTTTGAGCGATAGATTAAATAGACAAGAGGCTCGGGTACTTGATTGTTACAAAATTTCAAGGTTTTGTGACGCTCCAGTAAAAAGTTACAAGCATTTGTATGTTCCAAACTTTGATAGGTGTAGGACGTACCGTATAGAAGTTAGGGCCATTTGAAGTTTTATCAGTGTTTGATTTGGGACTCAAGGGTAGCATAGCTTTGAGCGATAGCTTAAATTGGCAAGAGGCTTTCTTTATTGTTACAAAATTTCAAGGTTTTGTGACGCTCCAGTAAAAAGTTACAAGCATTTGTATGTTGCAAACTCTGATAGGTGTAGGACGTACCGTATAGAAATTAGGGCCATTTGAAGTTTTCTCAGTATTTGATTTGGGACTCAAGGGTAGCATAGCTTTGAGCGATAGATTAAATTGACAAGAGGCTCGAGTAATTTATTGTTACAAAATTTCAAGGTTTTATGACGCTCCAGTAAAAAGTTACAAGCATTTGTATATTGCAAACTTTGATTTGGGACTCAAGGGTAGCATAGCTTTGAGCGATAGATTAGATTGGCAAGAGGCTCGAGTAATTTATTGTTACAAAATTTCAAGGTTTTATGACGCTCCAGTAAAAAGTTACAAGCATTTGTATGTTGCAAACTTTGATAGGTGTAGGACGTACCGTATAGAAGTTAGGGCCATTTGAAGTTTTCTCAGTGTTTGATTTGGGACTCAAGGGTAGCATAGCTTTGAGCGATAGCTTTAATTCGCAAGAGGCTCGAGTACTTTATTGTTACAAAATTACAAGGTTTTATGACGCTCCAGTAAAAACTTACAATGATTTGTATGTTGCAAACTTTGATAGGTGTAGGACGTACCGTATAGAAGTTAGGGCCATTTGAAGTTTTCTCAGTGTTTGATTTGGGTCTCAAGGGTAGCATAGCTTTGAGCAATAGATTAAATAGACAAGAGGCTCGAGTAATTTATTGTCACAAAATTTCAAGGTTTTATGACGCTCCAGTAAAAAGTTACAAGCATTTGTATGTTGCAAACTTTGAATGGTGTAGGACGTACCGTATACAAGTTAGGGCCATTTGAAGTTTTCTCAGTGTTTGATTTGGGACTCAAGGGAGCATAGCTTTGAGCGATAGATTAGATTGGCAAGAGGCTCCAGTACTTTATTGTTACAAAATTTCAAGGTTTTATGACGCTCCAGTAAAAAGTTACAAGTATTTGTATGTTGCAAACTTTGATAGGTGTAGGACGTACCGTATAGAAGTTAGGGCCATTTGAAGTTTTCTCAGTGTTTGATTTGGGACTCAAGGATAGCATAGCTTTGAGCGATAGATTAAATTGGCAAGAGGCTCGAGTACTTTATTGTTACAAAATTTCAAGGTTTTATGACGCTCCAGTAAAAAGTTACAAGCATTTGTATGTTGCAAACTTTGATAGGTGTAGGACGTACCGTATAGAAGTTAGGGCCATTTGAAGTTTTCTCAGTGTTTGATTTGGGACTCAAGGGTAGCATAGCTTTGAGCGATAGATTAAATTGGCAAGAGGCTCGAGTACTTTATTGTTACAAAATTTCAAGGTTTTATAACGCTCCAGTAAAAAGTTACAAGCATTTGTATGTTGCAAACTTTGATAGGTGTAGGACGTACCGTATACAAGTTAGAGCCATTTGAAGTTTTATCAGTGTCTGATTTGGGACTCAAGGGTAGCATAGCTTTGAGCGATAGCTTAAATTGACATGAGGCTCGAGTACTTTATTGTTACAAAATTTCAAGGTTTTCTGACGCTCCAGTAAAAAGTTACAAGCATTTGTATGTTGCAAACTTTGATAGGTGTAGGACGTATACAAGTTAGGGCCGTTTGAAGTTGTATCAGTGTCTGATTTGGGACTCAAGGGTAGCATAGCTTTGAGCGATAGATTAAATAGACAAGAGGCTCGGGTACTTGATTGTTACAAAATTTCAAGGTTTTGTGAAGCTCCAGTAAAAAGTTACAAGCATTTGTATGTTCCAAACTTTGATAGGTGTAGGACGTACCGTATAGAAGTTAGGGCCATTTGAAGTTTTATCAGTGTTTGATTTGGGACTCAAGGGTAGCATAGCTTTGAGCGATAGCTTAAATTGCCAAGAGGCTTTCTTTATTGTTACAAAATTTCAAGGTTTTGTGACGCTCCAGTAAAAAGTTACAAGCATTTGTATGTTGCAAACTCTGATAGGTGTAGGACGTACCGTATAGAAATTAGGGCCATTTGAAGTTTTCTCAGTATTTGATTTGGGACTCAAGGGTAGCATAGCTTTGAGCGATAGATTAAATTGACAAGAGGCTCGAGTAATTTATTGTTACAAAATTTCAAGGTTTTATGACGCTCCAGTAAAAAGTTACAAGCATTTGTATGTTGCAAACTCTGATAGGTGTAGGACGTACCGTATACAAGTTAGGGCCATTTGAAGTTTTATCAGTGTTTGATTTGGGACTCAAGGGTAGCATAGCTTTGAACGATAGATTAGATAGACAAGAGGCTCGAGTAATTTATTGTTACAAAATTTCAAGGTTTTATGACGCTCCAGTAAAAAGTTACAAGCATTTGTATGTTGCAAACTTTGATAGGTGTAGGACGTACCGTATAGAAGTTAGGGCCATTTGAAGTTTTCTCAGTGTTTGATTTGGGACTCAAGGATAGCATAGCTTTGAGCGATAGCTTAAATTGGCAAGAGGCTCGAGTACTTTATTGTTACAAAATTTCAAGGTTTTATGACGCTCCAGTAAAAAGTTACAAGCATTTGTATGTTGCAAACTTTGATAGGTGTAGGACGTACCGTATAGAAGTTAGGGCCATTTGAAGTTTTCTCAGTGTTTGATTTGGGACTCAAGGGTAGCATAGCTTTGAGCGATAGATTAAATTGGCAAGAGGCTCGAGTACTTTATTGTTACAAAATTTCAAGGTTTTATAACGCTCCAGTAAAAAGTTACAAGCATTTGTATGTTGCAAACTTTGATAGGTGTAGGACGTACCGTATACAAGTTAGAGCCATTTGAAGTTTTATCAGTGTCTGATTTGGGACTCAAGGGTAGCATAGCTTTGAGCGATAGCTTAAATTGACATGAGGCTCGAGTACTTTATTGTTACAAAATTTCAAGGTTTTCTGACGCTCCAGTAAAAAGTTACAAGCATTTGTATGTTGCAAACTTTGATAGGTGTAGGACGTATACAAGTTAGGGCCGTTTGAAGTTGTATCAGTGTCTGATTTGGGACTCAAGGGTAGCATAGCTTTGAGCGATAGATTAAATAGACAAGAGGCTCGGGTACTTGATTGTTACAAAATTTCAAGGTTTTGTGAAGCTCCAGTAAAAAGTTACAAGCATTTGTATGTTCCAAACTTTGATAGGTGTAGGACGTACCGTATAGAAGTTAGGGCCATTTGAAGTTTTATCAGTGTTTGATTTGGGACTCAAGGGTAGCATAGCTTTGAGCGATAGCTTAAATTGGCAAGAGGCTTTCTTTATTGTTACAAAATTTCAAGGTTTTGTGACGCTCCAGTAAAAAGTTACAAGCATTTGTATGTTGCAAACTCTGATAGGTGTAGGACGTACCGTATAGAAATTAGGGCCATTTGAAGTTTTCTCAGTATTTGATTTGGGACTCAAGGGTAGCATAGCTTTGAGCGATTGATTAAATTGACAAGAGGCTCGAGTAATTTATTGTTACAAAATTTCAAGGTTTTATGACGCTCCAGTAAAAAGTTACAAGCATTTGTATATTGCAAACTTTGATAGGTGTAGGACGTACCGTATACAAGTTAGGGCCATTTGAAGTTTTATCAGTGTTTGATTTGGGACTCAAGGGTAGCATAGCTTTGAACGATAGATTAGATAGACAAGAGGCTCGAGTAATTTATTGTTACAAAATTTCAAGGTTTTATGACGCTCCAGTAAAAAGTTACAAGCATTTGTATGTTGCAAACTTTGATAGGTGTAGGACGTACCGTATAGAAGTTAGGGCCATTTGAAGTTTTCTCAGTGTTTGATTTGGGACTCAAGGGTAGCATAGCTTTGAGCGATAGCTTTAATTCGCAAGAGGCTCGAGTACTTTATTGTTACAAAATTACAAGGTTTTATGACGCTCCAGTAAAAACTTACAATGATTTGTATGTTGCAAACTTTGATAGGTGTAGGACGTACCGTATAGAAGTTAGGGCCATTTGAAGTTTTCTCAGTGTTTGATTTGGGTCTCAAGGGTAGCATTGCTTTGAGCAATAGATTAAATAGACAAGAGGCTCGAGTAATTTATTGTTACAAAATTTCAAGGTTTTATGACGCTCCAGTAAAAAGTTACAAGCATTTGTATGTTGCAAACTTTGAATGGTGTAGGACGTACCGTATACAAGTTCGGGCCATTTGAAGTTTTCTCAGTGTTTGATTTGGGACTCAAGGGAGCATAGCTTTGAGCGATAGATTAGATTGGCAAGAGGCTCCAGTACTTTATTGTTACAAAATTTCAAGGTTTTATGACGCTCCAGTAAAAAGTTACAAGTATTTGTATGTTGCAAACTTTGATAGGTGTAGGACGTACCGTATAGAAGTTAGGGCCATTTGAAGTTTTCTCAGTGTTTGATTTGGGACTCAAGGATAGCATAGCTTTGAGCGATAGATTAAATTGGCAAGAGGCTCGAGTACTTTATTGTTACAAAATTTCAAGGTTTTATGACGCTCCAGTAAAAAGTTACAAGCATTTGTATGTTGCAAACTTTGATAGGTGTAGGACGTACCGTATAGAAGTTAGGGCCATTTGAAGTTTTCTCAGTGTTTGATTTGGGACTCAAGGGTAGCATAGCTTTGAGCGATAGATTAAATTGGCAAGAGGCTCGAGTACTTTATTGTTACAAAATTTCAAGGTTTTATGACGCTCCAGTAAAAACTTACAAGCATTTGTGTATTGCAAACTTTGATAGGTGTAGGACGTACCGTATAGAAGTTAGGGCCATTTGAAGTTTTCTCAGTGTTTGATTTGGGACTCAAGGGTAGCATAGCTTTGAGCGATAGATTAAATTGGCAAGAGGCTCGAGTACTTTATATGTTTACAAAATTTCAAGGTTTTGTGACGCTCCAGTAAAAAGTTACAAGCATTTGTATGTTGCAAACTTTGATAGGTGTAGGACGTACCGTATAGAAGTTAGGGCCATTTGAAGTTTTATCAGTGTCTGATTTGGGACTCAAGGGCAGCATAGCTTTGAGCGATAGATTAAATTGACAATAGGCTCGAGTACTTTATTGTTACAAAATTTCAAGGTTTTATGACGCTCCCGTAAAAAGTTACAAGCATTTGTATGTTGCAAACTTTGATAGGTGTAGGACGTACCGTATACAAGTTAGGGCCATTTGAAGTTTTCTTAGTGTTTGATTTATGACTCAATGGTAGCATAGCTTTGAGCGATAGATTAAATTGACAAGAGGCTCGAGTAATTTATTGTTACAAAATTTCAAGGTTTTATGACGCTCCAGTAAAAAGTTACAAGCATTTGTATATTGCAAACTTTGATAGGTGTAGGACGTACCGTATACAAGTTAGGGCCATTTGAAGTTTTATCAGTGTATGATTTGGGACTCAAGGGTAGCATAGCTTTGAGCGATAGATTAAATTGGCAAGAGGCTCGAGTACTTTATTGTTACAAAATTACAAGGTTTTGTGACGCTCCAGTAAAAAGTTACAAGCATTTGTATATTGCAAACTTTGATAGGTGTAGGACGTACCGTATACAAGTTAGGGCCATTTGAAGTTTTATCAGTGTTTGATTTGGGACTCAAGGGTAGCATAGCTTTGAGCGATAGATTAAATTGGCAAGAGGCTCGAGTACTTTATTGTTACAAAATTTCAAGGTTTTGTGACGCTCCAGTAAAAAGTTACAAGCATTTGTATGTTGCAAACTTTGATAGGTGTAGGACGTACCGTATAGAAGTTAGGGCCATTTGAAGTTTTATCAGAGTCTGATTTGGGACTCAAGATAAGCATAGCTTTGAGCGATAGATTAAATTGACAATAGGCTCGAGTACTTTATTGTTACAAAATTTCAAGGTTTTATGACGCTCCAGTAAAAAGTTACAAGCATTTGTATGTTGCAAACTTTGATAGGTGTAGGACGTACCGTATAGAAGTGAGGGCCATTTGAAGTTTTCTCAGTGTTTGATTTGGGACTCAAGGGTAGCATAGCATTGAGCGATAGATTAAATTGGCAAGAGGCTCGAGTACTTTATTGTTACAAAATTACAAGGTTTTATGACGCTCCAGTAAAAACTTACAAGCATCTGTTTGTTGCAAACTCTGATAGGTATAGGACGTACCGTATAGAAGTTAGGGCCATTTGAAGTTTTCTCAGTGTTTGATTTGGGACTCAAGGGTAGCATAGCTTTGAGCGATAGATTAGATTGACAAGAGGCTCGAGTAATTTATAGTTACAAAATTTCAAGGTTTTGTGACGCTCCAGTAAAAAGTTACAAGCATTTGTATGTTGCAAACTTTGATAGGTGTAGGACGTACCGTATAGAAGTTAGGGCCATTTGAAGTTTTATCAGTGTTTGATTTGGGACTCAAGGGTAGCATAGCTTTGAGCGATATATTATATTGACAAGAGGCTCGAGTAATTTATAGTTACAAAATTTCAAGGTTTTGTGACGCTCCAGTAAAAAGTTACAAGCATTTGTATGTTGCAAACTTTGATAGGTGTAGGACGTACCTTATAGAAGTTAGGGCCATTTGAAGTTTTATCAGTGTTTGATTTGGGACTCAAGGGTAGCATAGCTTTGAGCGATAGCTTTAATTGGCAAGAGGCTCAAGTACTTTATTGTTACAAAACTTCAAGGTTTTATGACGATCTATTAAAAAGTTACATGCATTTGAATGTTGAAAACTTTGACAGTTGTAGGACGTACCGTATACAAGTTAGGGCCATTTGAAGTTTTATCAGTGTTTGATTTGGGACTCAAGGGTAGCATAGCTTTGAGCGATAGATTAAATTGGCAAGAGGCTCGAGTACTTTATTGTTACAAAATTTCAAGGTTTTATGACGCTCTATTAAAAAGTTACAAGCATTTGTATGTTGCAAACTTTGATAGGTGTAGGACGTACCGTATACAAGATAGGGCCATTTGAAGTTTTATCAGTGTTTGATTTGGGACTCAAGGGTAGCATAGCTTGGAGCGATAGCTTAAATTGGCAAGAGGCTCGAGTACTTTATTGTTACAAAATTTCAAGGTTTTATGACGCTCCAGTAAAAAGTTACAAGCATTTGTATGTTGCAAACTTTGATAGGTGTAGGACATACCGTATAGAAGTTAGGGCCATTTGAAGTTTTATCAGTGTCTGATTTGGGACTCAAGGGTAGCATAGCTTTGAGCGATAGCTTTAATTGACAAGAGGTTCGAGTACTTTATTGTTACAAAATTTCAAGGTTTTGTGACGCTCCAGTAAAAAGTTACAAGCATTTGTATATTGCAAACTTTCATACGTGTAGGACGTACCGTATAGAAGTTAGGGCCATTTGAAGTTTTATCAGTGTTTGATTTGGGACTCAAGGGTAGCATAGCTTTAAGCGATAGATTAGATTGGCAAGAGGCTCGAGTACTTTATTGTTACAAAATTTCAAGGTTTTATGACGCTCCAGTAAAAACTTACAAGCATTTGTATGTTGCAAACTTTGATAGGTGTAGGACGTACCGTATAGAAGTTAGGGCCATTGGAAGTTTTATCAGTGTTTGATTTGGGACTCAAGGGTAGCATAGCTTTGAGCGATAGCTTTAATTGGCAAGAGGTTCAAGTACATTATTGTTACAAAATTTCAAGGTTTTATCACGCTATATTAAAAAGTTACAAGCATTTGTATGTTGCAAACTTTGATAGGTGCAGGACGTACCGTATATTAGTTAGGGGCGTTTGAAGTTTTATCAGTGTTTGATTTGGGACTCAAGGGTAGCATAGCTTTGAGCGATAGCTTAAATTGACAAGAGGCTCGAGTACTTTATTGTTACAAAATTTCAAGGTTTTCTGACGCTCCAGTAAAAAGTTACAAGCATTTGTATGTTGCAAACTTTGATAGGTGTAGGACGTACCGTATAGAAGTTAGGGCCATTTGAAGTTTTATCAGTGTCTGATTTGGGACTCAAGGGTAGCATAGCTTTGAGCGATAGCTTTAATTGACAAGAGGCTCGAGTACTTTATTATTACAAAATTTCAAGGTTTTGTGACGCTCCAGTAAAAAGTTACAAGCATTTGTATGTTGCAAACTTTGATAGGTGTAGGACGTACCGTATAGAAGTTAGGGCCATTTGAAGTTTTATCAGTGTTTGATTTGGGACTCAAGGGTAGCATAGCTTTGAGCGATAGCTTTAATTGACAAGAGGCTCGAGTAATTTATAGTTACAAAATTTCAAGGTTTTGTGACGCTCCAGTAAAAAGTTACAAGCATTTGTATGTTGCAAACTTTGATAGGTGTAGGACGTACCGTATAGAAGTTAGGGCCATTTGAAGTTTTCTCAGTGTTTGATTTGGGACTCAAGGGTAGCATAGCTTTGAGCGATAGCTTTAATTGACAAGAGGTTCGAGTACTTTATTATTACAAAATTTCAAGGTTTTGTGACGCTCCAGTAAAAAGTTACAAGCATTTGTATGTTGCAAACTTTGATAGGTGTAGGACGTACCCTATAGAAGTTAGGGCCATTTGAAGTTTTATCAGTGTTTGATTTGGGACTCAAGGGTAGCATAGCTTTGAGCGATAGCTTTAATTGACAAGAGGCTCGAGTAATTTATAGTTACAAAATTTCAAGGTTTTGTGACGCTCCAGTAAAAAGTTACAAGCATTTGTATGTTGCAAACTTTGATAGGTGTAGGACGTACCGTATAGAAGTTAGGGCCATTTGAAGTTTTCTCAGTGTTTGATTTGGGACTCAAGGGTAGCATAGCTTTGAGCGATAGCTTTAATTGACAAGAGGTTCGAGTACTTTATTGTTACAAAATTTCAAGGTTTTCTGACGGTCCAGTAAAAAGTTACAAGCATTTGTATGTTGCAAACTTTGATAGGTGTAGGACGTACCGTATAGAAGTTAGGGCCATTTGAAGTTTTCTCAGTGTTTGATTTGGGACTCAAGGGTAGCATAGCTTTGAGCGATAGATTAAACTGGCAAGAGGCTCGAGCACTTTATTGTTACAAAATTTCAAGGTTTTATGACGCTCCAGTAAAAAGTTACAAGCATTTGTATGTTGCAAACTTTGATAGGTGTAGGACGTAGCGTATAGAAGTTAGGGACATTTGAAGTTTTCTCAGTGTTTGATTTGGGACTCAAGGGTAGCATAGCTTTGAGCGATAGCTTTAATTCGCAAGAGGCTCGAGTACTTTATTGTTACAAAATTACAAGGTTTTATGACGCTCCAGTAAAAACTTACAATGATTTGTATGTTGCAAACTTTGATAGGTGTAGGACGTACCGTATAGAAGTTAGGGCCATTTGAAGTTTTCTCAGTGTTTGATTTGGGTCTCAAGGGTAGCATAGCTTTGAGCAATAGATTAAATAGACAAGAGGCTCGAGTAATTTATTGTTACAAAATTTCAAGGTTTTATGACGCTCCAGTAAAAAGTTACAAGCATTTGTATGTTGCAAACTTTGAATGGTGTAGGACGTACCGTATACAAGTTAGGGCCATTTGAAGTTTTCTCAGTGTTTGATTTGGGACTCAAGGGAGCATAGCTTTGAGCGATAGATTAGATTGGCAAGAGGCTCCAGTGCTTTATTGTTACAAAATTTCAAGGTTTTATGACGCTCCAGTAAAAAGTTACAAGTATTTATATGTTGCAAACTTTGATAGGTGTAGGACGTACCGTATAGAAGTTAGGGCCATTTGAAGTTTTCTCAGTGTTTGATTTGGGACTCAAGGATAGCATAGCTTTGAGCGATAGATTAAATTGGCAAGAGGCTCGAGTACTTTATTGTTACAAAATTTCAAGGTTTTATGACGCTCCAGTAAAAAGTTACAAGCATTTGTATGTTGCAAACTTTGATAGGTGTAGGACGTACCGTATAGAAGTTAGGGCCATTTGAAGTTTTCTCAGTGTTTGATTTGGGACTCAAGGGTAGCATAGCTTTGAGCGATAGATTAAATTGGCAAGAGGCTCGAGTACTTTATTGTTACAAAATTTCAAGGTTTTATAACGCTCCAGTAAAAAGTTACAAGCATTTGTATGTTGCAAACTTTGATAGGTGTAGGACGTACCGTATACAAGTTAGAGCCATTTGAAGTTTTATCAGTGTCTGATTTGGGACTCAAGGGTAGCATAGCTTTGAGCGATAGCTTAAATTGACATGAGGCTCGAGTACTTTATTGTTACAAAATTTCAAGGTTTTCTGACGCTCCAGTAAAAAGTTACAAGCATTTGTATGTTGCAAACTTTGATAGGTGTAGGACGTATACAAGTTAGGGCCGTTTGAAGTTGTATCAGTGTCTGATTTGGGACTCAAGGGTAGCATAGCTTTGAGCGATAGATTAAATAGACAAGAGGCTCGGGTACTTGATTGTTACAAAATTTCAAGGTTTTGTGAAGCTCCAGTAAAAAGTTACAAGCATTTGTATGTTCCAAACTTTGATAGGTGTAGGACGTACCGTATAGAAGTTAGGGCCATTTGAAGTTTTATCAGTGTTTGATTTGGGACTCAAGGGTAGCATAGCTTTGAGCGATAGCTTAAATTGGCAAGAGGCTTTCTTTATTGTTACAAAATTTCAAGGTTTTGTGACGCTCCAGTAAAAAGTTACAAGCATTTGTATGTTGCAAACTCTGATAGGTGTAGGACGTACCGTATAGAAATTAGGGCCATTTGAAGTTTTCTCAGTATTTGATTTGGGACTCAAGGGTAGCATAGCTTTGAGCGATAGATTAAATTGACAAGAGGCTCGAGTAATTTATTGTTACAAAATTTCAAGGTTTTATGACGCTCCAGTAAAAAGTTACAAGCATTTGTATATTGCAAACTTTGATAGGTGTAGGACGTACCGTATACAAGTTAGGGCCATTTGAAGTTTTATCAGTGTTTGATTTGGGACTCAAGGGTAGCATAGCTTTGAACGATAGATTAGATAGACAAGAGGCTCGAGTAATTTATTGTTACAAAATTTCAAGGTTTTATGACGCTCCAGTAAAAAGTTACAAGCATTTGTATGTTGCAAACTTTGATAGGTGTAGGACGTACCGTATAGAAGTTAGGGCCATTTGAAGTTTTCTCAGTGTTTGATTTGGGACTCAAGGGTAGCATAGCTTTGAGCGATAGCTTTAATTCGCAAGAGGCTCGAGTACTTTATTGTTACAAAATTACAAGGTTTTATGACGCTCCAGTAAAAACTTACAATGATTTGTATGTTGCAAACTTTGATAGGTGTAGGACGTACCGTATAGAAGTTAGGGCCATTTGAAGTTTTCTCAGTGTTTGATTTGGGTCTCAAGGGTAGCATAGCTTTGAGCAATAGATTAAATAGACAAGAGGCTCGAGTAATTTATTGTTACAAAATTTCAAGGTTTTATGACGCTCCAGTAAAAAGTTACAAGCATTTGTATGTTGCAAACTTTGAATGGTGTAGGACGTACCGTATACAAGTTAGGGCCATTTGAAGTTTTCTCAGTGTTTGATTTGGGACTCAAGGGAGCATAGCTTTGAGCGATAGATTAGATTGGCAAGAGGCTCCAGTACTTTATTGTTACAAAATTTCAAGGTTTTATGACGCTCCAGTAAAAAGTTACAAGTATTTGTATGTTGCAAACTTTGATAGGTGTAGGACGTACCGTATAGAAGTTAGGGCCATTTGAAGTTTTCTCAGTGTTTGATTTGGGACTCAAGGATAGCATAGCTTTGAGCGATAGATTAAATTGGCAAGAGGCTCGAGTACTTTATTGTTACAAAATTTCAAGGTTTTATGACGCTCCAGTAAAAAGTTACAAGCATTTGTATGTTGCAAACTTTGATAGGTGTAGGACGTACCGTATAGAAGTTAGGGCCATTTGAAGTTTTCTCAGTGTTTGATTTGGGACTCAAGGGTAGCATAGCTTTGAGCGATAGATTAAATTGGCAAGAGGCTCGAGTACTTTATTGTTACAAAATTTCAAGGTTTTGTGACGCTCCAGTAAAAACTTACAAGCATTTGTGTATTGCAAACTTTGATAGGTGTAGGACGTACCGTATAGAAGTTAGGGCCATTTGAAGTTTTCTCAGTGTTTGATTTGGGACTCAAGGGTAGCATAGCTTTGAGCGATAGATTAAATTGGCAAGAGGCTCGAGTACTTTATATGTTTACAAAATTTCAAGGTTTTGTGACGCTCCAGTAAAAAGTTACAAGCATTTGTATGTTGCAAACTTTGATAGGTGTAGGACGTACCGTATAGAAGTTAGGGCCATTTGAAGTTTTATCAGTGTCTGATTTGGGACTCAAGGGCAGCATAGCTTTGAGCGATAGATTAAATTGACAATAGGCTCGAGTACTTTATTGTTACAAAATTTCAAGGTTTTATGACGCTCCCGTAAAAAGTTACAAGCATTTGTATGTTGCAAACTTTGATAGGTGTAGGACGTACCGTATACAAGTTAGGGCCATTTGAAGTTTTCTTAGTGTTTGATTTATGACTCAATGGTAGCATAGCTTTGAGCGATAGATTAAATTGACAAGAGGCTCGAGTAATTTATTGTTACAAAATTTCAAGGTTTTATGACGCTCCAGTAAAAAGTTACAAGCATTTGTATATTGCAAACTTTGATAGGTGTAGGACGTACCGTATACAAGTTAGGGCCATTTGAAGTTTTATCAGTGTTTGATTTGGGACTCAAGGGTAGCATAGCTTTGAGCGATAGATTAAATTGGCAAGAGGCTCGAGTACTTTATTGTTACAAAATTACAAGGTTTTGTGACGCTCCAGTAAAAAGTTACAAGCATTTGTATATTGCAAACTTTGATAGGTGTAGGACGTACCGTATACAAGTTAGGGCCATTTGAAGTTTTATCAGTGTTTGATTTGGGACTCAAGGGTAGCATAGCTTTGAGCGATAGATTAAATTGGCAAGAGGCTCGAGTACTTTATTGTTACAAAATTTCAAGGTTTTGTGACGCTCCAGTAAAAAGTTACAAGCATTTGTATGTTGCAAACTTTGATAGGTGTAGGACGTACCGTATAGAAGTTAGGGCCATTTGAAGTTTTATCAGAGTCTGATTTGGGACTCAAGATAAGCATAGCTTTGAGCGATAGATTAAATTGACAATAGGCTCGAGTACTTTATTGTTACAAAATTTCAAGGTTTTATGACGCTCCAGTAAAAAGTTACAAGCATTTGTATGTTGCAAACTTTGATAGGTGTAGGACGTACCGTATAGAAGTGAGGGCCATTTGAAGTTTTCTCAGTGTTTGATTTGGGACTCAAGGGTAGCATAGCTTTGAGCGATAGATTAAATTGGCAAGAGGCTCGAGTACTTTATTGTTACAAAATTACAAGGTTTTATGACGCTCCAGTAAAAACTTACAAGCATCTGTTTGTTGCAAACTCTGATAGGTGTAGGACGTACCGTATAGAAGTTAGGGCCATTTGAAGTTTTCTCAGTGTTTGATTTGGGACTCAAGGGTAGCATAGCTTTGAGCGATAGATTAGATTGACAAGAGGCTCGAGTAATTTATAGTTACAAAATTTCAAGGTTTTGTGACGCTCCAGTAAAAAGTTACAAGCATTTGTATGTTGCAAACTTTGATAGGTGTAGGACGTACCGTATAGAAGTTAGGGCCATTTGAAGTTTTATCAGTGTTTGATTTGGGACTCAAGGGTAGCATAGCTTTGAGCGATATATTATATTGACAAGAGGCTCGAGTAATTTATAGTTACAAAATTTCAAGGTTTTGTGACGCTCCAGTAAAAAGTTACAAGCATTTGTATGTTGCAAACTTTGATAGGTGTAGGACGTACCTTATAGAAGTTAGGGCCATTTGAAGTTTTATCAGTGTTTGATTTGGGACTCAAGGGTAGCATAGCTTTGAGCGATAGCTTTAATTGGCAAGAGGCTCAAGTACTTTATTGTTACAAAACTTCAAGGTTTTATGACGATCTATTAAAAAGTTACATGCATTTGAATGTTGAAAACTTTGACAGTTGTAGGACGTACCGTATACAAGTTAGGGCCATTTGAAGTTTTATCAGTGTTTGATTTGGGACTCAAGGGTAGCATAGCTTTGAGCGATAGATTAAATTGGCAAGAGGCTCGAGTACTTTATTGTTACAAAATTTCAAGGTTTTATGACGCTCTATTAAAAAGTTACAAGCATTTGTATGTTGCAAACTTTGATAGGTGTAGGACGTACCGTATACAAGATAGGGCCATTTGAAGTTTTATCAGTGTTTGATTTGGGACTCAAGGGTAGCATAGCTTGGAGCGATAGCTTAAATTGGCAAGAGGCTCGAGTACTTTATTGTTACAAAATTTCAAGGTTTTATGACGCTCCAGTAAAAAGTTACAAGCATTTGTATGTTGCAAACTTTGATAGGTGTAGGACATACCGTATAGAAGTTAGGGCCATTTGAAGTTTTATCAGTGTCTGATTTGGGACTCAAGGGTAGCATAGCTTTGAGCGATAGCTTTAATTGACAAGAGGTTCGAGTACTTTATTGTTACAAAATTTCAAGGTTTTGTGACGCTCCAGTAAAAAGTTACAAGCATTTGTATATTGCAAACTTTCATACGTGTAGGACGTACCGTATAGAAGTTAGGGCCATTTGAAGTTTTATCAGTGTTTGATTTGGGACTCAAGGGTAGCATAGCTTTAAGCGATAGATTAGATTGGCAAGAGGCTCGAGTACTTTATTGTTACAAAATTTCAAGGTTTTATGACGCTCCAGTAAAAACTTACAAGCATTTGTATGTTGCAAACTTTGATAGGTGTAGGACGTACCGTATAGAAGTTAGGGCCATTGGAAGTTTTATCAGTGTTTGATTTGGGACTCAAGGGTAGCATAGCTTTGAGCGATAGCTTTAATTGGCAAGAGGTTCAAGTACATTATTGTTACAAAATTTCAAGGTTTTATGACGCTCTATTAAAAAGTTACAAGCATTTGTATGTTGCAAACTTTGATAGGTGTAGGACGTACCGTATATAAGTTAGGGCCATTTGAAGTTTTATCAGTGTTTGATTTGGGACTCAAGGGTAGCATAGCTTTGAGCGATAGCTTAAATTGGCAAGAGGCTCGAGTACTTTATTGTTACAAAATTTCAAGGTTTTCTGACGCTCCAGTAAAAAGTTACAAGCATTTGTATGTTGCAAACTTTGATAGGTGTAGGACGTACCGTATAGAAGTTAGGGCCATTTGAAGTTTTATCAGTGTCTGATTTGGGACTCAAGGGTAGCATAGCTTTGAGCGATAGCTTTAATTGACAAGAGGCTCGAGTACTTTATTGTTACAAAATTTCAAGGTTTTGTGACGCTCCAGTAAAAAGTTACAAGCATTTGTATGTTGCAAACTTTGATAGGTGTAGGACGTACCGTATAGAAGTTAGGGCCATTTGAAGTTTTATCAGTGTCTGATTTGGGACTCAAGGGTAGCATAGCTTTGAGCGATAGCTTTAATTGACAAGAGGCTCGAGTAATTTATAGTTACAAAATTTCAAGGTTTTGTGACGCTCCAGTAAAAAGTTACAAGCATTTGTATGTTGCAAACTTTGATAGGTGTAGGACGTACCGTATAGAAGTTAGGGCCATTTGAAGTTTTCTCAGTGTTTGATTTGGGACTCAAGGGTAGCATAGCTTTGAGCGATAGCTTTAATTGACAAGAGGTTCGAGTACTTTGTTATTACAAAATTTCAAGGTTTTGTGACGCTCCAGTAAAAAGTTACAAGCATTTGTATGTTGCAAACTTTGATAGGTGTAGGACGTACCCTATAGAAGTTAGGGCCATTTGAAGTTTTATCAGTGTTTGATTTGGGACTCAAGGGTAGCATAGCTTTGAGCGATAGCTTTAATTGACAAGAGGCTCGAGTAATTTATAGTTACAAAATTTCAAGGTTTTGTGACGCTCCAGTAAAAAGTTACAAGCATTTGTATGTTGCAAACTTTGATAGGTGTAGGACGTACCGTATAGAAGTTAGGGCCATTTGAAGTTTTCTCAGTGTTTGATTTGGGACTCAAGGGTAGCATAGCTTTGAGCGATAGCTTTAATTGACAAGAGGTTCGAGTACTTTATTGTTACAAAATTTCAAGGTTTTCTGACGGTCCAGTAAAAAGTTACAAGCATTTGTATGTTGCAAACTTTGATAGGTGTAGGACGTACCGTATAGAAGTTAGGGCCATTTGAAGTTTTCTCAGTGTTTGATTTGGGACTCAAGGGTAGCATAGCTTTGAGCGATAGATTAAATTGACAAGAGGCTCGAGTACTTTATTGTTACAAAATTTCAAGGTTTTGTGACGCTCCAGTAAAAAGTTACAAGCATTTGTATATTGCAAACTTTCATACGTGTAGGACGTACCGTATAGAAGTTAGGGCCATTTGAAGTTTTATCAGTGTTTGATTTGGGACTCAAGGGTAGCATAGCTTTGAGAGATAGATTAGATTGGCAAGAGGCTCGAGTACTTTATTGTTACAAAATTTCAAGGTTTTATGACGCTCCAGTAAAAACTTACAAGCATTTGTATGTTGCAAACTTTGATAGGTGTAGGACGTACCGTATAGAAGTTAGGGCCATTAGAAGTTTTATCAGTGATTGATTTGGGACTCAAGGGTAGCATAGCTTTGAGCGATAGCTTTAATTGGCAAGAGGTTCAAGTACATTATTGTTACAAAATTTCAAGGTTTTATGACGCTCTATTAAAAAGTTATAAGCATTTGTATGTTGCAAACTTTGATAGGTGTAGGGCGTACCGTATATAAGTTAGGGCCTTTTGAAGTTTTATCAGTGTTTATTTTGGGACTCAAGGGTAGCATAGCTTTGAGCGATAGCTTAAATTGGCAAGAGGCTCGAGTACTTTATTGTTACAAAATTTCAATGTTTTCTGACGCTCCAGTAAAAAGTTACAAGCATTTGTATGTTGCAAACTTTGATAGGTGTAGGACGTACCGTATAGAAGTTAGGGCCATTTGAAGTTTTATCAGTGTCTGATTTGGGACTCAAGGGTAGCATAGCTTTGAGCGATAGCTTTAATTGACAAGAGGCTCGAGTACTTTATTATTACAAAATTTCAAGGTTTTGTGACGCTCCAGTAAAAAGTTACAAGCATTTGTATGTTGCAAACTTTGATAGGTGTAGGACGTACCGTATAGAAGTTAGGGCCATTTGAAGTTTTATCAGTGTTTGATTTGGGACTCAAGGGTAGCATAGCTTTGAGCGATAGCTTTAATTGACAAGAGGTTCGAGTACTTTATTGTTACAAAATTTCAAGGTTTTCTGACGCTCCAGTAAAAAGTTACAAGCATTTGTATGTTGCAAACTTTGATAGGTGTAGGACGTACCGTATAGAAGTTAGGGCCATTTGAATTTTTATCAGCGTCTGATTTGGGACTCAAGGGTAGCATAGCTTTGAGCGATAGCTTTAATTGACAAGAGGCTCGAGTAATTTATAGTTACAAAATTTCCAGGTTTTGTGACGCTCCAGTAAAAAGTTACAAGCATTTGTATGTTGCAAACTTTGATAGGTGTAGGACGTACCGTATAGAAGTTAGGGCCATTTGAAGTTTTCTCAGTGTTTGATTTGGGACTCAAGGGTAGCATAGCTTTGAGCGATAGCTTAAATTGACAAGAGGTTCGAGTACTTTATTGTTACAAAATTTCAAGGTTTTCTGACGCTCCAGTAAAAAGTTACAAGCATTTGTATGTTGCAAACTTTGATAGGTGTAGGACGTACCGTATAGAAGTTAGGGCCATTTGAAGTTTTATCAGTGTTTGATTTGGGACTCAAGGGTAGCACAGCTTTGAGCGATAGCTTTAATTGACAAGAGGCTCGAGTAATTTATAGTTACAAAATTTCAAGGTTTTGTGACGCTCCAGTAAAAAGTTACAAGCATTTGTATGTTGCAAACTTTGATAGGTGTAGGACGTACCGTATAGAAGTTAGGGCCATTTGAAGTTTTCTCAGTGTTTGATTTGGGACTCAAGGGTAGCATAGCTTTGAGCGATAGCTTTAATTGACAAGAGGTTCGAGTACTTTATTATTACAAAATTTCAAGGTTTTGTGACGCTCCAGTAAAAAGTTACAAGCATTTGTATGTTGCAAACTTTGATAGGTGTAGGACGTACCCTATAGAAGTTAGGGCCATTTGAAGTTTTATCAGTGTTTGATTTGGGACTCAAGGGTAGCATAGCTTTGAGCGATAGCTTTAATTGACAAGAGGCTCGAGTAATTTATAGTTACAAAATTTCAAGGTTTTGTGACGCTCCAGTAAAAAGTTACAAGCATTTGTATGTTGCAAACTTTGATAGGTGTAGGACGTACCGTATAGAAGTTAGGGCCATTTGAAGTTTTCTCAGTGTTTGATTTGGGACTCAAGGGTAGCATAGCTTTGAGCGATAGCTTTAATTGACAAGAGGTTCGAGTACTTTATTGTTACAAAATTTCAAGGTTTTCTGACGGTCCAGTAAAAAGTTACAAGCATTTGTATGTTGCAAACTTTGATAGGTGTAGGACGTACCGTATAGAAGTTAGGGCCATTTGAAGTTTTATCAGTGTTTGATTTGGGACTCAAGGGTAGCATAGCTTTGAGCGATAGATTAGTTTGGCAAGAGGCTCGAGTACTTTATTGTTACAAAATTTCAAGGTTTTATGACGCTCCAGTAAAAAGTTACAAGCATTTGTATGTTGCAAACTTTGATAGGTGTAGGACGTACCGTATAGAAGTTAGGGCCATTAGAAGTTTTATCAGTGATTGATTTGGGACTCAAGGGTAGCATAGCTTTGAGCGATAGCCTTAATTGGCAAGAGGTTCAAGTACATTATTGTTACAAAATTTCAAGGTTTTATGACGCTCTATTAAAAAGTTATAAGCATTTGTATGTTGCAAACTTTGATAGGTGTAGGGCGTACCGTATATAAGTTAGGGCCTTTTGAAGTTTTATCAGTGTTTATTTTGGGACTCAAGGGTAGCATAGCTTTGAGCGATAGCTTAAATTGGCAAGAGGCTCGAGTACTTTATTGTTACAAAATTTCAATGTTTTCTGACGCTCCAGTAAAAAGTTACAAGCATTTGTATGTTGCAAACTTTGATAGGTGTAGGACGTACCGTATAGAAGTTAGGGCCATTTGAAGTTTTATCAGTGTCTGATTTGGGACTCAAGGGTAGCATAGCTTTGAGCGATAGCTTTAATTGACAAGAGGCTCGAGTACTTTATTATTACAAAATTTCAAGGTTTTGTGACGCTCCAGTAAAAAGTTACAAGCATTTGTATGTTGCGAACTTTGATAGGTGTAGGAAGTCCCGTATAGAAGTTAGGGCCATTTGAAGTTTTATCAGTGTTTGATTTGGGACTCAAGGGTAGCATAGCTTTGAGCGATAGCTTTAATTGACAAGAGGTTCGAGTACTTTATTGTTACAAAATTTCAAGGTTTTCTGACGCTCCAGTAAAAAGTTACAAGCATTTGTATGTTGCAAACTTTGATAGGTGTAGGACGTACCGTATAGAAGTTAGGGCCATTTGAATTTTTATCAGTGTCTGATTTGGGACTCAAGGGTAGCATAGCTTTGAGCGATAGCTTTAATTGACAAGAGGCTCGAGTAATTTATAGTTACAAAATTTCCAGGTTTTGTGACGCTCTAGTAAAAAGTTACAAGCATTTGTATGTTGCAAACTTTGATAGGTGTAGGACGTACCGTATAGAAGTTAGGGCCATTTGAAGTTTTCTCAGTGTTTGATTTGGGACTCAAGGGTAGCATAGCTTTGAGCGATAGCTTAAATTGACAAGAGGTTCGAGTACTTTATTGTTACAAAATTTCAAGGTTTTCTGACGCTCCAGTAAAAAGTTACAAGCATTTGTATGTTGCAAACTTTGATAGGTGTAGGACGTACCGTATAGAAGTTAGGGCCATTTGAAGTTTTATCAGTGTCTGATTTGGGACTCAAGGGTAGCATAGCTTTGAGCGATAGATTAAATTGACAAGAGGCTCGAGTAATTTATAGTTACAAAATTTCAAGGTTTTGTGACGCTCCAGAAAAAAATTTCAAGCATTTGTATGTTGCAAACTTTGATAGGTATAGGACGTACCGTATAGAAGTTAGGGCCATTTGAAGTTTTATCAGTGTTTGATTTGGGACTCAAGGGTAGCATAGCTTTGAGCGATAGCTTAAATTGGCAAGAGGCTCGAGTACTTTATTGTTACAAAATTTCAAGGTTTTATGACGCTCCAGTAAAAAGTTACAAGCATTTGTATGTTGCAAACTTTGATAGGTGTAGGACGTACCGTATAGAAGTTAGGGCCATTTGAATTTTTATCAGCGTCTGATTTGGGACTCAAGGGTAGCTTAGCTTTGAGCGATAGCTTTAATTGACAAGAGGCTCGAGTAATTTATAGTTACAAAATTTCCAGGTTTTGTGACGCTCCAGTAAAAAGTTACAAGTTGCAAACTTTGATAGGTATAGGACGTACCGTATAGAAGTTAGGGCCATTTGAAGTTTTATCAGTGTTTGATTTGGGACTCAAGGGTAGCATAGCTTTGAGCGATAGCTTAAATTGGCAAGAGGCTCGAGTACTTTATTGTTACAAAATTTCAAGGTTTTATGACGCTCCAGTAAAAAGTTACAAGCATTTGTATGTTGCAAACTTTGATAGGTATAGGACGTACCGTATAGAAGTTAGGGCCATTTGAAGTTTTATCAGTGTCTGATTTGGGACTCAAGGGTAGCCTAGCTTTGAGCGATAGCTTTAATTGACAAGAGGCTCGAGTACTTTATTATTACAAAATTTCAAGGTTTTGTGACGCTCCAGTAAAAAGTTACAAGCATTTGTATGTTGCAAACTTTGATAGGTGTAGGACGTACCGTATAGAAGTTAGGGCCATTTGAAGTTTTATCAGTGTCTGATTTGGGACTCAAGGGTAGCCTAGCTTTGAGCGATAGCTTTAATTGACAAGAGGCTCGAGTACTTTATTATTACAAAATTTCAAGGTTTTGTGACGCTCCAGTAAAAAGTTACAAGCATTTGTATGTTGCAAACTTTGATAGGTGTAGGACGTACCGTATAGAAGTTAGGGCCATTTGAAGTTTTATCAGTGTTTGATTTGGGACTCAAGGGTAGCACAGCTTTGAGCGATAGCTTTAATTGACAAGAGGCTCGAGTAATTTATAGTTACAAAATTTCAAGGTTTTGTGACGCTCCAGTAAAAAGTTACAAGCATTTGTATGTTGCAAACTTTGATAGGTGTAGGACGTACCGTATAGAAGTTAGGGCCATTTGAAGTTTTCTCAGTGTTTGATTTGGGACTCAAGGGTAGCATAGCTTTGAGCGATAGCTTTAATTGACAAGAGGTTCGAGTACTTTATTATTACAAAATTTCAAGGTTTTGTGACGCTCCAGTAAAAAGTTACAAGCATTTGTATGTTGCAAACTTTGATAGGTGTAGGACGTACCCTATAGAAGTTAGGGCCATTTGAAGTTTTATCAGTGTTTGATTTGGGACTCAAGGGTAGCATAGCTTTGAGCGATAGCTTTAATTGACAAGAGGCTCGAGTAATTTATAGTTACAAAATTTCAAGGTTTTGTGACGCTCCAGTAAAAAGTTACAAGCATTTGTATGTTGCAAACTTTGATAGGTGTAGGACGTACCGTATAGAAGTTAGGGCCATTTGAAGTTTTCTCAGTGTTTGATTTGGGACTCAAGGGTAGCATAGCTTTGAGCGATAGCTTTAATTGACAAGAGGTTCGAGTACTTTATTGTTACAAAATTTCAAGGTTTTCTGACGGTCCAGTAAAAAGTTACAAGCATTTGTATGTTGCAAACTTTGATAGGTGTAGGACGTACCGTATAGAAGTTAGGGCCATTTGAAGTTTTATCAGTGTTTGATTTGGGACTCAAGGGTAGCATAGCTTTGAGCGATAGATTAGATTGGCAAGAGGCTCGAGTACTTTATTGTTACAAAATTTCAAGGTTTTATGACGCTCCAGTAAAAACTTACAAGCATTTGTATGTTGCAAACTTTGATAGGTGTAGGACGTACCGTATAGAAGTTAGGGCCATTAGAAGTTTTATCAGTGATTGATTTGGGACTCAAGGGTAGCATAGCTTTGAGCGATAGCCTTAATTGGCAAGAGGTTCAAGTACATTATTGTTACAAAATTTCAAGGTTTTATGACGCTCTATTAAAAAGTTATAAGCATTTGTATGTTGCAAACTTTGATAGGTGTAGGGCGTACCGTATATAAGTTAGGGCCTTTTGAAGTTTTATCAGTGTTTATTTTGGGACTCAAGGGTAGCATAGCTTTGAGCGATAGCTTAAATTGGCAAGAGGCTCGAGTACTTTATTGTTACAAAATTTCAATGTTTTCTGACGCTCCAGTAAAAAGTTACAAGCATTTGTATGTTGCAAACTTTGATAGGTGTAGGACGTACCGTATAGAAGTTAGGGCCATTTGAAGTTTTATCAGTGTCTGATTTGGGACTCAAGGGTAGCATAGCTTTGAGCGATAGCTTTAATTGACAAGAGGCTCGAGTACTTTATTATTACAAAATTTCAAGGTTTTGTGACGCTCCAGTAAAAAGTTACAAGCATTTGTATGTTGCAAACTTTGATAGGTGTAGGACGTACCGTATAGAAGTTAGGGCCATTTGAAGTTTTATCAGTGTTTGATTTGGGACTCAAGGGTAGCATAGCTTTGAGCGATAGCTTTAATTGACAAGAGGTTCGAGTACTTTATTGTTACAAAATTTCAAGGTTTTCTGACGCTCCAGTAAAAAGTTACAAGCATTTGTATGTTGCAAACTTTGATAGGTGTAGGACGTACCGTATAGAAGTTAGGGCCATTTGAATTTTTATCAGCGTCTTATTTGGGACTCAAGGGTAGCATAGCTTTGAGCGATAGCTTTAATTGACAAGAGGCTCGAGTAATTTATAGTTACAAAATTTCCAGGTTTTGTGACGCTCTAGTAAAAAGTTACAAGCATTTGTATGTTGCAAACTTTGATAGGTGTAGGACGTACCGTATAGAAGTTAGGGCCATTTGAAGTTTTCTCAGTGTTTGATTTGGGACTCAAGGGTAGCATAGCTTTGAGCGATAGCTTAAATTGACAAGAGGTTCGAGTACTTTATTGTTACAAAATTTCAAGGTTTTCTGACGCTCCAGTAAAAAGTTACAAGCATTTGTATGTTGCAAACTTTGATAGGTGTAGGACGTACCGTATAGAAGTTAGGGCCATTTGAAGTTTTATCAGTGTCTGATTTGGGACTCAAGGGTAGCATAGCTTTGAGCGATAGATTAAATTGACAAGAGGCTCGAGTAATTTATAGTTACAAAATTTCAAGGTTTTGTGACGCTCCAGAAAAAAATTTCAAGCATTTGTATGTTGCAAACTTTGATAGGTATAGGACGTACCGTATAGAAGTTAGGGCCATTTGAAGTTTTATCAGTGTTTGATTTGGGACTCAAGGGTAGCATAGCTTTGAGCGATAGCTTAAATTGGCAAGAGGCTCGAGTACTTTATTGTTACAAAATTTCAAGGTTTTATGACGCTCCAGTAAAAAGTTACAAGCATTTGTATGTTGCAAACTTTGATAGGTGTAGGACGTACCGTATAGAAGTTAGGGCCATTTGAATTTTTATCAGCGTCTGATTTGGGACTCAAGGGTAGCTTAGCTTTGAGCGATAGCTTTAATTGACAAGAGGCTCGAGTAATTTATAGTTACAAAATTTCCAGGTTTTGTGACGCTCCAGTAAAAAGTTACAAGTTGCAAACTTTGATAGGTATAGGACGTACCGTATAGAAGTTAGGGCCATTTGAAGTTTTATCAGTGTTTGATTTGGGACTCAAGGGTGGCATAGCTTTGAGCGATAGCTTAAATTGGCAAGAGGCTCGAGTACTTTATTGTTACAAAATTTCAAGGTTTTATGACGCTCCAGTAAAAAGTTACAAGCATTTGTATGTTGCAAACTTTGATAGGTGTAGGACGTACCGTATAGAAGTTAGGGCCATTTGAAGTTTTATCAGTGTCTGATTTGGGACTCAAGGGTAGCCTAGCTTTGAGCGATAGCTTTAATTGACAAGAGGCTCGAGTACTTTATTATTACAAAATTTCAAGGTTTTGTGACGCTCCAGTAAAAAGTTACAAGCATTTGTATGTTGCAAACTTTGATAGGTGTAGGACGTACCGTATAGAAGTTAGGGCCATTTGAAGTTTTCTCAGTGTTTGATTTGGGACTCAAGGGTAGCATAGCTTTGAGCGATAGATTAAAGTGGCAAGAGGCTCGAGCACTTTATTGTTACAAAATTTCAAGGTTTTATGACGCTCCAGTAAAAAGTTACAAGCATTTGTATGTTGCAAACTTTGATAGGTGTAGGACGTAGCGTATAGAAGTTAGGGCCATTTGAAATTTTCTCAGTGTTTGATTTGGGACTCAAGGGTAGCATAGCTTTGAGCGATAGATTAAATTGACAAGAGGCTCGAGTACTTTATTGTTACAAAATTTCAAGGTTTTGTGACGCTCCAGTAAAAAGTTACAAGCATTTGTATATTGCAAACTTTTATACGTGTAGGACGTACCGTATAGAAGTTAGGGCCATTTGAAGTTTTATCAGTGTTTGATTTGGGACTCAAGGGTAGCATAGCTTTGAGCGATAGATTAGATTGGCAAGAGGCTCGAGTACTTTATTGTTACAAAATTTCAAGGTTTTATGACGCTCCAGTAAAAACTTACAAGCATTTGTATGTTGCAAACTTTGATAGGTGTAGGACGTACCGTATAGAAGTTAGGGCCATTGGAAGTTTTATCAGTGATTGATTTGGGACTCAAGGGTAGCATAGCTTTGAGCGATAGCTTTAATTGGCAAGAGGTTCAAGTACATTATTGTTACAAAATTTCAAGGTTTTATGACGCTCTATTAAAAAGTTATAAGCATTTGGATGTTGCAAACTTTGATAGTTGTAGGACGTACCGTATACAAGTTAGGGCCATTTGAAGTTTTATCAGTGTTTGAATTGGGACTCAAGGGTAGCATAGCTTTGAGCGATAGATTAAATTGACAAGAGGCTCGAGTAATTTATTGTTACAAAATTTCAAGGTTTTATGACGCTCTATTAAAAAGTTACAAGCATTTGTATGTTGCAAACTTTGATAGGTGTAGGGCGTACCGTATATAAGTTAGGGCCATTTGAAGTTTTATCAGTGTTTGATTTGGGACTCAAGGGTAGCATAGCTTTGAGCGATAGCTTAAATTGGCAAGAGGCTCGAGTATTTTATTGTTACAAAATTTCAAGGTTTTCTGACGCTCCAGTAAAAAGTTACAAGCATTTGTATGTTGCAAACTTTGATAGGTGTAGGACGTACCGTATAGAAGTTAGGGCCATTTGAAGTTTTATCAGTGTCTGATTTGGGACTCAAGGGTAGCATAGCTTTGAGCGATAGCTTTAATTGACAAGAGGCTCGAGTACTTTATTATTACAAAATTTCAAGGTTTTGTGACGCTCCAGTAAAAAGTTACAAGCATTTGTATGTTGCAAACTTTGATAGGTGTAGGACGTACCGTATAGAAGTTAGGGCCATTTGAAGTTTTATCAGTGTTTGATTTGGGACTCAAAGGTAGCATAGCTTTGAGCGATAGCTTTAATTGACAAGAGGCTCGAGTAATTTATAGTTACAAAATTTCAAGGTTTTGTGACGCTCCAGTAAAAAGTTACAAGCATTTGTATGTTGCAAACTTTGATAGGTGTAGGACGTACCGTATAGAAGTTAGGGCCATTTGAAGTTTTCTCAGTGTTTGATTTGGGACTCAAGGGTAGCATAGCTTTGAGCAATAGCTTAAATTGACAAGAGGTTCGAGTACTTTATTGTTACAAAATTTCAAGGTTTTCTGACGCTCCAGTAAAAAGTTACAAGCATTTGTATGTTGCAAACTTTGATAGGTGTAGGACGTACCGTATAGAAGTTAGGGCCATTTGAAGTTTTATCAGTGTCTGATTTGGGACTCAAGGGTAGCATAGCTTTTAGCGATAGATTAAATTGACAAGAGGCTCGAGTAATTTATAGTTACAAAATTTCAAGGTTTTGTGACGCTCCAGAAAAAAGTTTCAAGCATTTGTATGTTGCAAACTTTGATAGGTATAGGACGTACCGTATAGAAGTTAGGGCCATTTGAAGTTTTATCAGTGTTTGATTTGGGACTCAAGGGTAGCATAGCTTTGAGCGATAGCTTAAATTGGCAAGAGGCTCGAGTACTTTATTGTTACAAAATTTCAAGGTTTTATGACGCTCCAGTAAAAAGGTACAAGCTTTTGTATGTTGCAAACTTTGATAGGTGTAGGACGTACCGTATAGAAGTTAGGGCCATTTGAAGTTTTCTCAGTGTTTGATTTGGGACTCAAGGGTAGCATAGCTTTGAGCGATAGCTTAAATTGGCAAGACGCTCGAGTACTTTATTGTTACAAAATTACAAGGTTTTGTGACGCTCCAGTAAAAAGTTACAAGCATTTGTATATTGCAAACTTTGATAGGTGTAGAACGTACCGTATAGAAGTTAGGGCCATTTGAAGTTTTCTCAGTGTTTGATTTGGGACTCAAGGGTAGCATAGCTTTGAGCGATAGATTAAATTGACAAGAGGCTCGAGTACTTTATTGTTACAAAATTTCAAGGTTTTATGACGCTCCAGTAAAAAGTTACAAGCATTTGTATGTTGCAAACTTTGATAGGTGTAGGACGTACCGTATAGAAGTTTGGGCCATTTGAAGTTTTCTCAGTGTTTGATTTGGGACTCAAGGGTAGCATAGCTTTGAGCGATAGATTAAAGTGGCAAGAGGCTCGAGCACTTTATTGTTACCAAATTTCAAGGTTTTATGACGCTCCAGTAAAAAGTTACAAGCATTTGTATGTTGCAAACTTTGATAGGTGTAGGACGTAGCGTATAGAAGTTAGGGCCATTTGAAGTTTTCTCAGTGTTTGATTTGGGACTCAAAGGTAGCATAGCTTTGAGCGATAGATTAAATTGACAAGAGGCTCGAGTACTTTATTGTTACAAAATTTCAAGGTTTTGTGACGCTCCAGTAAAAAGTTACAAGCATTTGTATGTTGCAAACTTTGATAGGTGTAGGACGTACCGTATATAAGTTAGGGCCATTTGAAGTTTTATCAGTGTTTGATTTGGGACTCAAGGGTAGCATAGCTTTGAGCGATAGCTTAAATTGGCAACAGGCTCGAGTACTTTATTGTTACAAAATTTCAAGGTTTTCTGACGCTCCAGTAAAAAGTTTCAAGCATTTGTATGTTGCAAACTTTGATAGGTGTAGGACGTACCGTATAGAAGTTAGGGCCATTTGAAGTTTTATCAGTGTCTGATTTGGGACTCAAGGGTAGCATAGCTTTGAGCGATAGCTTTAATTGACAAGAGGCTCGAGTACTTTATTATTACAAAATTTCAAGGTTTTGTGACGCTCCAGTAAAAAGTTACAAGCATTTGTATGTTGCAAACTTTGATAGGTGTAGGACGTACCGTATAGAAGTTAGGGCCATTTGAAGTTTTATCAGTGATTGATTTGGGACTCAAGGGTAGCATAGCTTTGAGCGATAGCTTTAATTGACAAGAGGCTCGAGTAATTTATAGTTACAAAATTTCAAGGTTTTGTGACGCTCCAGTAAAAAGTTACAAGCATTTGTATGTTGCAAACTTTGATAGGTGTAGGACCTACCGTATAGAAGTTAGGGCCATTTGAAGTTTTCTCAGTGTTTGATTTGGGACTCAAGGGTAGCATAGCTTTGAGCGATAGCTTTAATTGACAAGAGGTTCGAGTACTTTATTGTTACAAAATTTCAAGGTTTTCTGACGCTCCAGTAAAAAGTTACAAGCATTTGTATGTTGCAAACTTTGATAGGTGTAGGACGTACCGTATAGAAGTTAGGGCCATTTGAAGTTTTATCAGTGTCCGATTTGGGACTCAAGGGTAGCATAGCTTTGAGCGATAGCTTTAATTGACAAGAGGCTCGAGTAATTTATAGTTACAAAATTTCCAGGTTTTGTGACGCTCCAGTAAAAAGTTACAAGCATTTGTATTTTGCAAACTTTGATAGGTGTAGGACGTACCGTATAGAAGTTAGGGCCATTTGAAGTTTTCTCAGTGTTTGATTTGGGACTCAAGGGTAGCATAGCTTTGAGCAATAGCTTAAATTGACAAGAGGTTCGAGTACTTTATTGTTACAAAATTTCAAGGTTTTCTGACGCTCCAGTAAAAAGTTACAAGCATTTGTATGTTGCAAACTTTGATAGGTGTAGGACGTACCGTATAGAAGTTAGGGCCATTTGAAGTTTTATCAGTGTCTGATTTGGGACTCAAGGGTAGCATAGCTTTTAGCGATAGATTAAATTGACAAGAGGCTCGAGTAATTTATAGTTACAAAATTTCAAGGTTTTGTGACGCTCCAGAAAAAAGTTTCAAGCATTTGTATGTTGCAAACTTTGATAGGTATAGGACGTACCGTATAGAAGTTAGGGCCATTTGAAGTTTTATCAGTGTTTGATTTGGGACTCAAGGGTAGCATAGCTTTGAGCGATAGCTTAAATTGGCAAGAGGCTCGAGTACTTTATTGTTACAAAATTTCAAGGTTTTATGACGCTCCAGTAAAAAGTTACAAGCTTTTGTATGTTGCAAACTTTGATAGGTGTAGGACGTACCGTATAGAAGTTAGGGCCATTTGAAGTTTTCTCAGTGTTTGATTTGGGACTCAAGGGTAGCATAGCTTTGAGCGATAGCTTAAATTGGCAAGACGCTCGAGTACTTTATTGTTACAAAATTACAAGGTTTTGTGACGCTCCAGTAAAAAGTTACAAGCATTTGTATATTGCAAACTTTGATAGGTGTAGAACGTACCGTATAGAAGTTAGGGCCATTTGAAGTTTTCTCAGTGTTTGATTTGGGACTCAAGGGTAGCATAGCTTTGAGCGATAGATTAAATTGACAAGAGGCTCGAGTACTTTATTGTTACAAAATTTCAAGGTTTTATGACGCTCCAGTAAAAAGTTACAAGCATTTGTATGTTGCAAACTTTGATAGGTGTAGGACGTACCGTATAGAAGTTAGGGCCATTTGAAGTTTTCTCAGTGTTTGATTTGGGACTCAAGGGTAGCATAGCTTTGAGCGATAGATTAAAGTGGCAAGAGGCTCGAGCACTTTATTGTTACCAAATTTCAAGGTTTTATGACGCTCCAGTAAAAAGTTACAAGCATTTGTATGTTGCAAACTTTGATAGGTGTAGGACGTAGCGTATAGAAGTTAGGGCCATTTGAAGTTTTCTCAGTGTTTGATTTGGGACTCAAAGGTAGCATAGCTTTGAGCGATAGATTAAATTGACAAGAGGCTCGAGTACTTTATTGTTACAAAATTTCAAGGTTTTGTGACGCTCCAGTAAAAAGTTACAAGCATTTGTATGTTGCAAACTTTGATAGGTGTAGGACGTACCGTATATAAGTTAGGGCCATTTGAAGTTTTATCAGTGTTTGATTTGGGACTCAAGGGTAGCATAGCTTTGAGCGATAGCTTAAATTGGCAAGAGGCTCGAGTACTTTATTGTTACAAAATTTCAAGGTTTTCTGACGCTCCAGTAAAAAGTTTCAAGCATTTGTATGTTGCAAACTTTGATAGGTGTAGGACGTACCGTATAGAAGTTAGGGCCATTTGAAGTTTTATCAGTGTCTGATTTGGGACTCAAGGGTAGCATAGCTTTGAGCGATAGCTTTAATTGACAAGAGGCTCGAGTACTTTATTATTACAAAATTTCAAGGTTTTGTGACGCTCCAGTAAAAAGTTACAAGCATTTGTATGTTGCAAACTTTGATAGGTGTAGGACGTACCGTATAGAAGTTAGGGCCATTTGAAGTTTTATCAGTGATTGATTTGGGACTCAAGGGTAGCATAGCTTTGAGCGATAGCTTTAATTGACAAGAGGCTCGAGTAATTTATAGTTACAAAATTTCAAGGTTTTGTGACGCTCCAGTAAAAAGTTACAAGCATTTGTATGTTGCAAACTTTGATAGGTGTAGGACCTACCGTATAGAAGTTAGGGCCATTTGAAGTTTTCTCAGTGTTTGATTTGGGACTCAAGGGTAGCATAGCTTTGAGCGATAGCTTTAATTGACAAGAGGTTCGAGTACTTTATTGTTACAAAATTTCAAGGTTTTCTGACGCTCCAGTAAAAAGTTACAAGCATTTGTATGTTGCAAACTTTGATAGGTGTAGGACGTACCGTATAGAAGTTAGGGCCATTTGAAGTTTTATCAGTGTCCGATTTGGGACTCAAGGGTAGCATAGCTTTGAGCGATAGCTTTAATTGACAAGAGGCTCGAGTAATTTATAGTTACAAAATTTCCAGGTTTTGTGACGCTCCAGTAAAAAGTTACAAGCATTTGTATTTTGCAAACTTTGATAGGTGTAGGACGTACCGTATAGAAGTTAGGGCCATTTGAAGTTTTCTCAGTGTTTGATTTGGGACTCAAGGGTAGCATAGCTTTGAGCGATAGCTTAAATTGACAAGAGGTTCGAATACTTTATTGTTACAAAATTTCAAGGTTTTCTGACGCTCCAGTAAAAAGTTACAAGCATTTGTATGTTGCAAACTTTGATAGGTGTAGGACGTACCGTATAGAAGTTAGGGCCATTTGAAGTTTTCTCAGTGTTTGATTTGGGACTCAAGGGTAGCATAGCTTTGAGCGATAGATTAAAGTGGCAAGAGGCTCGAGCACTTTATTGTTACAAAATTTCAAGGTTTTATGACGCTCCAGTAAAAAGTTACAAGCATTTGTATGTTGCAAACTTTGATAGGTGTAGGACGTAGCGTATAGAAGTTAGGGCCATTTGAAGTTTTCTCAGTGTTTGATTTGGGACTCAAGGGTAGCATAGCTTTGAGCGATAGATTAAATTGACAAGAGGCTCGAGTACTTTATTGTTACAAAATTTCAAGGTTTTGTGACGCTCCAGTAAAAAGTTACAAGCATTTGTATATTGCAAACTTTCAAACGTGTAGGACGTACCGTATAGAAATTAGGGCCATTTGAAGTTTTATCAGTGTTTGATTTGAGACTCAAGGGTAGCATAGCTTTGAGCGATAGATTAGATTGGCAAGAGGCTCGAGTACTTTATTGTCACAAAATTTCAAGGTTTTATGACACTCCAGTAAAAACTTACAAGCATTTGTATGTTGCAAACTTTGATAGGTGTAGTACGTACCGTATAGAAGTTAGGGCCATTTGAAGTTTTATCAGTGTTTGATTTGGGACTCAAGGGTAGCATAGCTTTGAGCGATAGATTAAAGTGGCAAGAGGCTCGAGCACTTTATTGTTACAAAATTTCAAGGTTTTATGACGCTCCAGTAAAAAGTTACAAGCATTTGTATGTTGCAAACTTTGATAGTTGTAGGACGTACCGTATACAAGTTAGGGCCATTTGAAGTTTTATCAGTGTTTGAATTGGGACTCAAGGGTAGCATAGCTTTGAGCGATAGATTAAATTGGCAAGAGGCTCGAGTACTTTATTGTTACAAAATTTCAAGGTTTTATGACGCTCTATTAAAAAGTTACAAGCATTTGTATGTTGCAAACTTTGATAGGTGTAGGACGTACCGTATACAAGTTAGCGCCATTTGAAGTTTTATCAGTGTTTGATTTAGGACTCAAGGGTAGCATAGCTTTGAGCGATAGCTTAAATTGGCAAGAGGCTCGAGTACTTTATTGTTACAAAATTTCAAGGTTTTCTGACGCTCCAGTAAAAAGTTACAAGCATATGTATGTTGCAAACTTTGATAGGTGTAGGACGTACCGTATAGAAGTTAGGGCCATTTGAAGTTTTATCAGTGTCTGATTTGGGACTCAAGGGTAGCATAGCTTTGAGCGATAGCTATAATTGACAAGAGGCTCGAGTACTTTATTGTTACAAAATTTCAAGGTTTTGTGACGCTCCAGTAAAAAGTTACAAGCATTTGTATGTTGCAAACTTTGATAGGTGTAGGACGTACCGTATAGAAGTTAGGGCCATTTGAAGTTTTATCAGTGTTTGATTTGGAACTCAAGGGTAGCATAGCTTTGAGCGATAGCTTTAATTGACAAGAGGCTCGAGTAATTTATAGTTACAAAATTTCAAGGTTTTGTGACGCTCCAGTAAAAAGTTACAAGCATTTGTATGTTGCAAACTTTGATAGGTGTAGGACGTACCGTATAGAAGTTAGGGCCATTTGAAGTTTTCTCAGTGTTTGATTTGGGACTCAAGGGTAGCATAGCTTTGAGCGATAGCTTTAATTGACAACAGGTACGAGTACTTTATTGTTACAAAATTTCAAGGTTTTCTGACGCTCCAGTAAAAAGTTACAAGCATTTGTATGTTGCAAACTTTGATAGGTGTAGGACGTACCGTATAGAAGTTAGGGCCATATGAAGTTTTATCAGTGTCTGATTTGGGACTCAAGGGTAGCATAGCTTTGAGCGATAGCTTTAATTGACAAGAGGCTCGAGTAATTTATAGTTACCAAATTTCAAGGTTTTGTGACGCTCCAGTAATAAGTTACAAGCATTTGTATGTTGCAAACTTTGATAGGTGTAGGACGTACCGTATAGAAGTTAGGGCCATTTGAAGTTTTATCAGTGTTTGATTTGGGACTCAAGGGTAGCATAGCTTTGAGCGATAGCTTAAATTGGCAAGAGGCTCGAGTACCTTATTGTTACAAAATTTCAAGGTTTTATGACGCTCCAGTAAAAAGTTACAAGCATTTGTGTATTGCAAACTTTGATAGGTGTAGGGCGTACCGTATAGAAGTTAGGGCCATTTGAAGTTTTATCAGTGTCTGATTTGGGACTCAAGGGTAGCATAGCTTTGAGCGATAGATTAAATAGACAAGAGGTTCGAGTACTTTATTGTTACAAAATTTCAAGGTTTTATGACGCTCCAGTAAAAACTTACAAGCATTTGTATGTTGCAAACTTTGATAGGTGTAGGACGTACCGTATAGAAGTTAGGGCCATTTAAAGTTTTATCAGTGTCTGATTTGGGACTCAAGGGTAGCATAGCTTTGAGCGATAGATTAAATAGACAAGAGGTTCGAATACTTTATTGTTACAAAATTTCAAGGTTTTGTGACGCTCCATTAAAAAGTTACAAGCATTTGTATATTGCAAACTTTGATAGGTGTAGGACGTACCGTAAAGAAGTTAGGGCCATTTGAAGTTTTCTCAGTGTTTGATTTGGGACTCAAGGGTAGCATAGCTTTGAGCGATAGCTTAAATTGGCAAGACGCTCGAGTACTTTATTGTTACAAAATTACAAGGTTTTGTGACGCTCCAGTAAAAAGTTACAAGCATTTGTATATTGCAAACTTTGATAGGTGTAGAACGTACCGTATAGAAGTTAGGGCCATTTGAAGTTTTCTCAGTGTTTGATTTGGGACTCAAGGGTAGCATAGCTTTGAGCGATAGATTAAATTGACAAGAGGCTCGAGTACTTTATTGTTACAAAATTTCAAGGTTTTCTGACGCTCCAGTAAAAAGTTACAAGCATTTGTATGTTGCAAACTTTGATAGGTGTAGGACGTACCGTATAGAAGTTAGGGCCATTTGAAGTTTTCTCAGTGTTTGATTTGGGACTCAAGGGTAGCATAGCTTTGAGCGATAGATTAAAGTGGCAAGAGGCTCGAGCACTTTATTGTTACCAAATTTCAAGGTTTTATGACGCTCCAGTAAAAAGTTACAAGCATTTGAATGTTGCAAACTTTGATAGGTGTAGGACGTAGCGTATAGAAGTTAGGGCCATTTGAAGTTTTCTCAGTGTTTGATTTGGGACTCAAAGGTAGCATAGCTTTGAGCGATAGATTAAATTGACAAGAGGCTCGAGTACTTTATTGTTACAAAATTTCAAGGTTTTGTGACGCTCCAGTAAAAAGTTACAAGCATTTGTATGTTGCAAACTTTGATAGGTGTAGGACGTACCGTATATAAGTTAGGGCCATTTGAAGTTTTATCAGTGTTTGATTTGGGACTCAAGGGTAGCATAGCTTTGAGCGATAGCTTAAATTGGCAAGAGGCTCGAGTACTTTATTGTTACAAAATTTCAAGGTTTTCTGACGCTCCAGTAAAAAGTTTCAAGCATTTGTATGTTGCAAACTTTGATAGGTGTAGGACGTACCGTATAGAAGTTAGGGCCATTTGAAGTTTTATCAGTGTTTGATTTGGGACTCAAGGGTAGCATAGCTTTGAGCGATAGCTTTAATTGACAAGAGGCTCGAGTACTTTATTATTACAAAATTTCAAGGTTTTGTGACGCTCCAGTAAAAAGTTACAAGCATTTGTATGTTGCAAACTTTGATAGGTGTAGGACGTACCGTATAGAAGTTAGGGCCATTTGAAGTTTTATCAGTGATTGATTTGGGACTCAAGGGTAGCATAGCTTTGAGCGATAGCTTTAATTGACAAGAGGCTCGAGTAATTTATAGTTACAAAATTTCAAGGTTTTGTGACGCTCCAGTAAAAAGTTACAAGCATTTGTATGTTGCAAACTTTGATAGGTGTAGGACCTACCGTATAGAAGTTAGGGCCATTTGAAGTTTTCTCAGTGTTTGATTTGGGACTCAAGGGTAGCATAGCTTTGAGCGATAGCTTTAATTGACAAGAGGTTCGAGTACTTTATTGTTACAAAATTTCAAGGTTTTCTGACGCTCCAGTAAAAAGTTACAAGCATTTGTATGTTGCAAACTTTGATAGGTGTAGGACGTACCGTATAGAAGTTAGGGCCATTTGAAGTTTTATCAGTGTCCGATTTGGGACTCAAGGGTAGCATAGCTTTGAGCGATAGCTTTAATTGACAAGAGGCTCGAGTAATTTATAGTTACAAAATTTCCAGGTTTTGTGACGCTCCAGTAAAAAGTTACAAGCATTTGTATTTTGCAAACTTTGATAGGTGTAGGACGTACCGTATAGAAGTTAGGGCCATTTGAAGTTTTCTCAGTGTTTGATTTGGGACTCAAGGGTAGCATAGCTTTGAGCGATAGCTTAAATTGACAAGAGGTTCGAGTACTTTATTGTTACAAAATTTCAAGGTTTTCTGACGCTCCAGTAAAAAGTTACAAGCATTTGTATGTTGCAAACTTTGATAGGTGTAGGACGTACCGTATAGAAGTTAGGGCCATTTGAAGTTTTCTCAGTGTTTGATTTGGGACTCAAGGGTAGCATAGCTTTGAGCGATAGATTAAAGTGGCAAGAGGCTCGAGCACTTTATTGTTACAAAATTTCAAGGTTTTATGACGCTCCAGTAAAAAGTTACAAGCATTTGTATGTTGCAAACTTTGATAGGTGTAGGACGTAGCGTATAGAAGTTAGGGCCATTTGAAGTTTTCTCAGTGTTTGATTTGGGACTCAAGGGTAGCATAGCTTTGAGCGATAGATTAAATTGACAAGAGGCTCGAGTACTTTATTGTTACAAAATTTCAAGGTTTTGTGACGCTCCAGTAAAAAGTTACAAGCATTTGTATATTGCAAACTTTCAAACGTGTAGGACGTACCGTATAGAAATTAGGGCCATTTGAAGTTTTATCAGTGTTTGATTTGAGACTCAAGGGTAGCATAGCTTTGAGCGATAGATTAGATTGGCAAGAGGCTCGAGTACTTTATTGTCACAAAATTTCAAGGTTTTATGACACTCCAGTAAAAACTTACAAGCATTTGTATGTTGCAAACTTTGATAGGTGTAGTACGTACCGTATAGAAGTTAGGGCCATTTGAAGTTTTATCAGTGTTTGATTTGGGACTCAAGGGTAGCATAGCTTTGAGCGATAGATTAAAGTGGCAAGAGGCTCGAGCACTTTATTGTTACAAAATTTCAAGGTTTTATGACGCTCCAGTAAAAAGTTACAAGCATTTGTATGTTGCAAACTTTGATAGTTGTAGGACGTACCGTATACAAGTTAGGGCCATTTGAAGTTTTATCAGTGTTTGAATTGGGACTCAAGGGTAGCATAGCTTTGAGCGATAGATTAAATTGGCAAGAGGCTCGAGTACTTTATTGTTACAAAATTTCAAGGTTTTATGACGCTCTATTAAAAAGTTACAAGCATTTGTATGTTGCAAACTTTGATAGGTGTAGGACGTACCGTATACAAGTTAGCGCCATTTGAAGTTTTATCAGTGTTTGATTTAGGACTCAAGGGTAGCATAGCTTTGAGCGATAGCTTAAATTGGCAAGAGGCTCGAGTACTTTATTGTTACAAAATTTCAAGGTTTTCTGACGCTCCAGTAAAAAGTTACAAGCATATGTATGTTGCAAACTTTGATAGGTGTAGGACGTACCGTATAGAAGTTAGGGCCATTTGAAGTTTTATCAGTGTCTGATTTGGGACTCAAGGGTAGCATAGCTTTGAGCGATAGCTTTAATTGACAAGAGGCTCGAGTACTTTATTGTTACAAAATTTCAAGGTTTTGTGACGCTCCAGTAAAAAGTTACAAGCATTTGTATGTTGCAAACTTTGATAGGTGTAGGACGTACCGTATAGAAGTTAGGGCCATTTGAAGTTTTATCAGTGTTTGATTTGGAACTCAAGGGTAGCATAGCTTTGAGCGATAGCTTTAATTGACAAGAGGCTCGAGTAATTTATAGTTACAAAATTTCAAGGTTTTGTGACGCTCCAGTAAAAAGTTACAAGCATTTGTATGTTGCAAACTTTGATAGGTGTAGGACGTACCGTATAGAAGTTAGGGCCATTTGAAGTTTTCTCAGTGTTTGATTTGGGACTCAAGGGTAGCATAGCTTTGAGCGATAGCTTTAATTGACAACAGGTTCGAGTACTTTATTGTTACAAAATTTCAAGGTTTTCTGACGCTCCAGTAAAAAGTTACAAGCATTTGTATGTTGCAAACTTTGATAGGTGTAGGACGTACCGTATAGAAGTTAGGGCCATTTGAAGTTTTATCAGTGTCTGATTTGGGACTAAAGGGTAGCATAGCTTTGAGCGATAGCTTTAATTGACAAGAGGCTCGAGTAATTTATAGATACAAAATTTCCAGGTTTTGTGACGCTCCAGTAATAAGTTACAAGCATTTGTATGTTGCAAACTTTGATAGGTGTAGGACGTACCGTATAGAAGTTAGGGCCATTTGAAGTTTTCTCAGTGTTTGATTTGGGACTCAAGGGTAGCATAGCTTTGAGCGATAGCTTAAATTGACAAGAGGTTCGAGTACTTTATTGTTACAAAATTTCAAGGTTTTCTGACGCTCCAGTAAAAAGTTACAAGCATTTGTATGTTGCAAACTTTGATAGGTGTAGGACGTACCGTATAGAAGTTAGGGCCATTTGAAGTTTTATCAGTGTCTGATTTGGGACTCAGGGTAGCATAGCTTTGAGCGATAGATTAAATTGACAAGAGGCTCGAGTAATTTATAGTTACCAAATTTCAAGGTTTTGTGACGCTCCAGTAAAAAGTTACAAGCATTTGTATGTTGCAAACTTTGATAGTTGTAGGACGTACCGTATAGAAGTTAGGGCCATTTGAAGTTTTATCAGTGTTTGATTTGGGACTCAAGGGTAGCATAGCTTTGAGCGATAGCTTAAATTGGCAAGAGGCTCGAGTACCTTATTGTTACAAAATTTCAAGGTTTTATGACGCACCAGTAAAAAGTTACAAGCATTTGTGTATTGCAAACTTTGATAGGTGTAGGGCGTACCGTATAGAAGTTAGGGCCATTTGAAGTTTTATCAGTGTCTGATTTGGGACTCAAGGGTAGCATAGCTTTGAGCGATAGATTAAATAGACAAGAGGTTCGAGTACTTTATTGTTACAAAATTTCAAGGTTTTATGACGCTCCAGTAAAAACTTACAAGCATTTGTATGTTGCAAACTTTGATAGGTGTAGGACGTACCGTATAGAAGTTAGGGCCATTTAAAGTTTTATCAGTGTCTGATTTGGGACTCAAGGGTAGCATAGCTTTGAGCGATAGATTAAATAGACAAGAGGTTCGAGTACTTTATTGTTACAAAATTTCAAGGTTTTGTGACGCTCCAGTAAAAAGTTACAAGCATTTGTATATTGCAAACTTTGATAGGTGTAGGACGTACCGTATGGAAGTTAGGGCCATTTGAAGTTTTATCAGTATCTGATTTGGGACTCAAGGGTAGCATAGCTTTGAGCGATAGATTAAATTGACAAGAGGCTCGAGTAATTTATTGTTACAAAATTTCAAGGTTTTATGACGCTCCAGTAAAAAGTTACAAGCATTTGTATATTGCAAACTTTGATAGGTGTAGGACGTACCGTATACAAGTTAGGGCCATTTGAAGTTGTATCAGTGTTTGATTTGGGACTCAAGGGTAGCATAGCTTTGAGCGATAGATTAAAGAGACAAGAGGCTCGAGTACTTTATTGTTACAAAATTTCAAGGTTTTGTGACGCTCCAGTAAAAAGTTACAAGCATTTGTACCGTATAGAAGTTAGGGCCATTTGAACTTTTCTCAGTGTTTGATTTGGGACTCATGGGTAGCATAGCTTTGAGCGATAGATTAGATTGGCAAGAAGCTCGAGTACTTTAATGTTACAAAATTTCAAGGTTTTATGACGCTCCAGTAAAAACTTACAAGCATTTGTATGTTGCAAACTTTGATAGGTGTAGGACGTACCGTATAGAAGTTAGGGCCATTTGAAGTTTTCTCAGTGTTTGATTTGGGACTCAAGGGTAGCAAAGCTTTGAGCGATAGATTATATTGACAAGAGGCTCGAGTACTTTATTGTTACAAAATTTCAAGGTTTTATGACGCTTCAGTAAAAAGTTACAAGCATTTGTATGTTGCAAACTTTGATAGGTGTAGGACGTACCGTATGGAAGTTAGGGCCATTTGAAGTTTTATCAGTGTCTGATTTGGGACTCAAGGGTAGCATAGCTTTGAGCGATAGATTAAATTGCCAAGAGGCTCGAGTAATTTATTGTTACAAAATTTCAATGTTTTATGACGCTCCAGTAAAAAGTTCCAAGCATTTGTATATTGCAAACTTTGATAGGTGTAGGACGTACCGTATACAAGTTAGGGCCATTTGAAGTTTTATCAGTGTTTGATTTGGGACTCAAGGGTAGCATAGCTTTGAGCGATAGATTAGATTCGGAAGAGGCTCGAGTACTTTATTGTTACAAAATTTCAAGATTTTATGACGCTCCAGTAAAAAGTTACAAGCATTTGTATATTGCTAACTTTGATAAATGCAGGGCGTACCGTAGACAAGTTAGGGCCATTTGAAGTTTTATCAGTGTTTAATTTGGGACTTAAGGGTAGCATAGCTTTGAGCGATAGATTAGATTGGCAAGAGGCTCGAGTACTTTATTGTTACAAAATTACAAGGTTTTGTGACGCTCCAGTAAAAAGTTACAAGCATTTGTATATTGCAAACTTTGATAGGTGTAGACCGTATAGAAGTTAGGGCCATTTGAAGTTTTATCAGTGTTTGATTTGGGACTCAAGGGTAGCATAGCTTTGAGCGATAGCTTAAATTGGCAAGAGGCTCGAGTACTTTATTGTTACAAAATTTCAAGGTTTTCTGACGCTCCAGTAAAAAGTTACAAGCATTTGTATGTTGCAAACTTTGATAGGTGTAGGACGTACCGTATAGAAGTTAGGGCCATTTGAAGTTTTATCAGTGTCTGATTTGGGACTCAAGGGTAGCATAGCTTTGAGCGATAGATTAAATAGACAAGAGGTTCGAGTACTTTATTGTTACAAAATTTCAAGGTTTTGTGACGCTCTAGTAAAAAGTACAAGCATTTGTATATTGCAAACTTTGATAGGTGTAGGACGTACCGTATAGAAGTTAGGGCCATTTGAAGTTTTCTCAGTGTTTGATTTGGGACTCAAGGGTAGCATAGCTTTGAGCGATAGATTAGATTGACAAGAGGCTCGAGTACTTTATTGTTACAAAATTTCAAGGTTTTATGACGCTCCAGTAAAAAGTTACAAGCATTTGTATGTTGCAAACTTTGATAGGCGTAGGACGTACCGTATGGAAGTTAGGGCCATTTGAAGTTTTATCAGTGTCTGATTTGGGACTCAAGGGTAGCATAGCTTTGAGCGATAGATTCGATTGGCAAGAGGCTCGAGTACTTTATTGTTACAAAATTTCAAGGTTTTATGACGCTCCAGTAAAAAGTTACAAGCATTTGTATATTGCAAACTTTGATAGGTGCAGGACGTACCGTATAGAAGTTAGGGCCATTTGAAGTTTTATCAGTGTCTGATTTGGAACTCAAAGGTAGCATAGCTTTGAGCGATAGATTAAAGAGACAAGAGGCTCGAGTACTTTATTGTTACAAAATTTCAAGGTTTTGTGACGCTCCAGTAAAAAGTTACAAGCATTTGTATGTTGCAAACTTTGATAGGTGTAGGACGTACCGTATAGAAATTGGGGCCATTTGAAGTTTTATCAGTGTTTGATTTGGGACTCAAGGGTAGCATAGCTTTGAGCGATAGCTTAAATTGACAAGAGGCTCGAGTACTTTATTGTTACAAAATTTCAAGGTTTTATGACGCTTCAGTAAAAAGTTACAAGCATTTGTATATTCCAAACTTTGATAGGTGTAGGACGTACCGTATAGAAGTTAGAGCCATTTAAAGTTTTATCAGTGTCTGATTTGGGACTCAAGGGTAGCATAGCTTTGAGCGAAAGATTAAATAGACAAGAGGTTCGAGTACTTTATTGTTACAAAATTTCAAGGTTTTGTGACGCTCCAGTAAAAAGTGACAAGCATTTGTATATTGCAAACTTTGATAGGTGTAGGACGTACCGTATAGAAGTTAGGGCCATTTGAAGTTTTCTCAGTGTTTGATTTGGGACTCAAGGGTAGCACAGCTCTGAGCGATAGATTAGATTGGCAAGAGGCTCGAGTACTTTATTGTTACAAAATTTCTAGGTTTTATGACGCTCCAGTAAAAACTTACAAGCATTTGTATGTTGCAAACTTTGATAGGTGTAGGACGTACCGTATAGAAGTTAGGGCCACTTGAAGTTTTCTCAGTGTTTGATTTGGGACTCAAGGGTAGCATAGCTTTGAGCGATAGATTAGATTGACAAGAGGCTCGAGTACTTTATTGTTACAAAATTTCAAAGTTTTATGACGCTCCAGTAAAAAGTTACAAGCATTTGTATGTTGCAAACTTTGATAGGTGTAGGACGTACCGTATGGAAGTTAGGGCCATTTGAAGTTTTATCAGTGTCTGATTTGGGACTCAAGGGTAGCATAGGTTTGAGCGATAGATTAGATTGGCAAGAGGCTCGAGTAATTTATTGTTACAAAATTTCAAGGTTTTATGACCCTCCAGTAAAATTTACAAGCATTTGTATATTGCAAACTTTGATAGGTGTAGGACGTACCGTATAGAAGTTAGGGCCATTTGAAGTTTTCTCAGTGTTTGATTTGGGACTCAAGGGTAGCATAGCTTTGAGCGATAGATTAGATTGGCAAGAGGCTCGGGTACTTTATTGTTACAAAATTTCAAGGTTTTATGACGCTCCAGTAAAAAGTTACAAGCATTTGTATGTTGCAAACTTTGATAGGTGTAGGACGTACCGTATAGAAGTTAGGGCCATTTGAAGTTTTCTCAGTGTTTGATTTGGGACTCAAGGGTAGCATAGCTTTGAGCGATAGATTAGATTGACAAGAGGCTCGAGTACTTTATTGTTACAAAATTTCAAGGTTTTATGACGCTCCAGTAAAAAGTTACAAGCATTTGTATGTTGCAAACTTTGATAGGTGTAGGACGTACCGTATGGAAGTTAGGGCCATTTGAAGTTTTATCAGTGTCTGATTTGGGACTCAAGGGTAGCATAGGTTTGAGCGATAGATTAGATTGGCAAGAGGCTTGAGTAATTTATTGTTACAAAATTTCAAGATTTTATGACCCTCCAGTAAAATTTACAAGCATTTGTATATTGCAAACTTTGATAGGTGTAGGACGTAGCGTATAGAAGTTAGGGCCATTTGAAGTTTTATCAGTGTTTGATTTGGGACTCAAGGGTAGCATAGATTTGAGCGATAAATTAGATTGGCAAGAGGCTCGAGTACTTTATTGTTACAAAATTTCAAGGTTTTATGACGCTCCAGTAAAAACTTACAAGCATTTGTATGTTGCAAACTTTGATAGGTGTAGGACGTGCCGTATAGAAGTTAGGGCCATTTGAAGTTTTATCAGTGTTTGATTTGGGACTCAAGGGTAGCATATCTTTGAGCGATAGCTTTAATTGGCAAGAGGCTCGAGTAATTTATAGTTACAAAATTTCAAGGTTTTATGATGCTCTATTAAAAAGTTACAAGCATTTGTATGTTGCAAACTTTGATAGGTGTAGGACGTACCGTATAGAAGTTAGGGCCATCTGAAGTTTTCTCAGTATTTGATTTGGGACTCAAGGGTAGCATAGCTTTGAGCGATAGCTTAAATAGGCAAGAGGCTCGAGTAATTTATAGTTACAAAATTTCAAGGTTTTATGACGCTCCAGTAAAAACTTACAAGCATTTGTATGTTACAAACTTTGATAGGTGTAGGACGTGCCGTATAGAAGTTAGGGCCATTTGAAGTTTTATCAGTGTTTGATTTGGGACTCAAGGGTAGCATAGCTTTGAGCGATAGCTTAAATTGACAAGAGGCTCGAGTACTTTATTGTTACAAAATTTCAAGGTTTTATGACGCTCCAGTAAAAAGTTACAAGCATTTGTATATTGCAAACTTTGATAGGTGCAGGACGACCCGTATAGAAGTTAGGGCCATTTGAAGTTTTATCAGTGTCTGATTTGGGACTCAAAGGTAGCATAGCTTTGAGCGATAGATTAAAGAGACAAGAGGCTCGAGTACTTTATTGTTACAAAATTTCAAGGTTTTGTGACGCTCCAGTAAAAAGTTACAAGCATTTGTATGTTGCAAACTTTGATAGGTGTAGGACGTACCGTATAGAAATTGGGGCCATTTGAAGTTTTATCAGTGTTTGATTTGGGACTCAAGGGTAGCATAGCTTTGAGCGATAGCTTAAATTGACAAGAGGCTCGAGTACTTTATTGTTACAAAAATTCAAGGTTTTATGACGCTTCAGTAAAAAGTTACAAGCATTTGTATATTCCAAACTTTGATAGGTGTAGGACGTACCGTATAGAAGTTAGAGCCATTTAAAGTTTTATCAGTGTCTGATTTGGGACTCAAGGGTAGCATAGCTTTGAGCGATAGCTTAAATTGACAAGAGGCTCGAGTACTTTATTGTTACAAAATTTCAAGGTTTTATGACGCTTCAGTAAAAAGTTACAAGCATTTGTATATTCCAAACTTTGATAGGTGTAGGACGTGCCGTATAGAAGTTAGGGCCATTTGAAGTTTTATCAGTGTTTGATTTGGGACTCAAGGGTAGCATAGCTTTGAGCGATAGCTTAAATTGACAAGAGGCTCGAGTACTTTATTGTTACAAAATTTCAAGGTTTTATGACGCTCCAGTAAAAAGTTACAAGCATTTGTATATTGCAAACTTTGATAGGTGCAGGACGTACCGTATAGAAGTTAGGGCCATTTGAAGTTTTATCAGTGTCTGATTTGGGACTCAAAGGTAGCATTGCTTTGAGCGATAGATTAAATAGACAAGAGGTTCGAGTACTTTATTGTTACAAAATTTCAAGGTTTTGTGACGCTCCAGTAAAAAGTGACAAGCATTTGTATATTGCAAACTTTGATAGGTGTAGGACGTACCGTATAGAAGTTAGGGCCACTTGAAGTTTTCTCAGTGTTTGATTTGGGACTCAAGGGTAGCATAGCTTTGAGCGATAGATTAGATTGACAAGAGGCTCGAGTACTTTATTGTTACAAAATTTCAAAGTTTTATGACGCTCCAGTAAAAAGTTACAAGCATTTGTATGTTGCAAACTTTGATAGGTGTAGGACGTACCGTATAGAAATTGGGGCCATTTGAAGTTTTATCAGTGTTTGATTTGGGACTCAAGGGTAGCATAGCTTTGAGCGATAGCTTAAATTGACAAGAGGCTCGAGTACTTTATTGTTACAAAATTTCAAGGTTTTATGACGCTTCAGTAAAAAGTTACAAGCATTTGTATATTCCAAACTTTGATAGGTGTAGGACGTACCGTATAGAAGTTAGAGCCATTTAAAGTTTTATCAGTGTCTGATTTGGGACTCAAGGGTAGCATAGCTTTGAGCGAAAGATTAAATAGACAAGAGGTTCGAGTACTTTATTGTTACAAAATTTCAAGGTTTTGTGACGCTCCAGTAAAAAGTGACAAGCATTTGTATATTGCAAACTTTGATAGGTGTAGGACGTACCGTATAGAAGTTAGGGCCATTTGAAGTTTTCTCAGTGTTTGATTTGGGACTCAAGTAGCATAGCTCTGAGCGATAGATTAGATTGGCAAGAGGCTCGAGTACTTTATTGTTACAAAATTTCTAGGTTTTATGACGCTCCAGTAAAAACTTACAAGCATTTGTATGTTGCAAACTTTGATTGGTGTAGGACGTACCGTATAGAAGTTAGGGCCACTTGAAGTTTTCTCAGTGTTTGATTTGGGACTCAAGGGTAGCATAGCTTTGAGCGATAGATTAGATTGACAAGAGGCTCGAGTACTTTATTGTTACAAAATTTCAAAGTTTTATGACGCTCCAGTAAAAAGTTACAAGCATTTGTATGTTGCAAACTTTGATAGGTGTAGGACGTACCGTATGGAAGTTAGGGCCATTTGAAGTTTTATCAGTGTCTGATTTGGGACTCAAGGGTAGCATAGGTTTGAGCGATAGATTAGATTGGCAAGAGGCTCGAGTAATTTATTGTTACAAAATTTTAAGGTTTTATGACCCTCCAGTAAAATTTACAAGCATTTGTATATTGCAAACTTTGATAGGTGTAGGACGTACCGTATAGAAGTTAGGGCCATTTGAAGTTTTCTCAGTGTTTGATTTGGGACTCAAGGGTAGCATAGCTTTGAGCGATAGATTAGATTGGCAAGAGGCTCGAGTACTTTATTGTTACAAAATTTCAAGGTTTTATGACGCTCCAGTAAAAAGTTACAAGCATTTGTATGTTGCAAACTTTGATAGGTGTAGGACGTACCGTATAGAAGTTAGGGCCATTTGAAGTTTTCTCAGTGTTTGATTTGGGACTCAAGGGTAGCATAGCTTTGAGCGATAGATTAGATTGACAAGAGGCTCGAGTACTTTATTGTTACAAAATTTCAAGGTTTTATGACGCTCCAGTAAAAAGTTACAAGCATTTGTATGTTGCAAACTTTGATAGGTGTAGGACGTACCGTATGGAAGTTAGGGCCATTTGAAGTTTTATCAGTGTCTGATTTGGGACTCAAGGGTAGCATAGGTTTGAGCGATAGATTAGATTGGCAAGAGGCTTGAGTAATTTATTGTTACAAAATTTCAAGGTTTTATGACGCTCCAGTAAAAACTTACAAGCATTTGTATGTTGCAAACTTTGATAGGTGTAGGACGTGCCGTATAGAAGTTAGGGCCATTTGAAGTTTTATCAGTGTTTGATTTGGGACTCAAGGGTAGCATAGCTTTGAGCGATAGCTTTAATTGGCAAGAGGCTCGAGTTATTTATAGTTACAAAATTTCAAGGTTTTATGATGCTCTATTAAAAAGTTACAAGCATTTGTATGTTGCAAACTTTGATAGGTGTAGGACGTACCGTATAGAAGTTAGGGCCATCTGAAGTTTTCTCAGTATTTGATTTGGGACTCAAGGGTAGCATAGCTTTGAGCGATAGCTTAAATAGGCAAGAGGCTCGAGTAATTTATAGTTACAAAATTTCAAGGTTTTATGACGCTCCAGTAAAAACTTACAAGCATTTGTATGTTACAAACTTTGATAGGTGTAGGACGTGCCGTATAGAAGTTAGGGCCATTTGAAGTTTTATCAGTGTTTGATTTGGGACTCAAGGGTAGCATAGCTTTGAGCGATAGCTTAAATTGACAAGAGGCTCGAGTACTTTATTGTTACAAAATTTCAAGGTTTTATGACGCTCCAGTAAAAAGTTACAAGCATTTGTATATTGCAAACTTTGATAGGTGCAGGACGTACCGTATAGAAGTTAGGGCCATTTGAAGTTTTATCAGTGTCTGATTTGGGACTCAAAGGTAGCATAGCTTTGAGCGATAGATTAAAGAGACAAGAGGCTCGAGTACTTTATTGTTACAAAATTTCAAGGTTTTGTGACGCTCCAGTAAAAAGTTACAAGCATTTGTATGTTGCAAACTTTGATAGGTGTAGGACGTACCGTATAGAAATTGGGGCCATTTGAAGTTTTATCAGTGTTTGATTTGGGACTCAAGGGTAGCATAGCTTTGAGCGATAGCTTAAATTGACAAGAGGCTCGAGTACTTTATTGTTACAAAATTTCAAGGTTTTATGACGCTTCAGTAAAAAGTTACAAGCATTTGTATATTCCAAACTTTGATAGGTGTAGGACGTACCGTATAGAAGTTAGAGCCATTTAAAGTTTTATCAGTGTCTGATTTGGGACTCAAGGGTAGCATAGCTTTGAGCGAAAGATTAAATAGACAAGAGGTTCGAGTACTTTATTGTTACAAAATTTCAAGGTTTTGTGACGCTCCAGTAAAAAGTGACAAGCATTTGTATATTGCAAACTTTGATAGGTGTAGGACGTACCGTATAGAAGTTAGGGCCACTTGAAGTTTTCTCAGTGTTTGATTTGGGACTCAAGGGTAGCATAGCTTTGAGCGATAGATTAGATTGACAAGAGGCTCGAGTACTTTATTGTTACAAAATTTCAAAGTTTTATGACGCTCCAGTAAAAAGTTACAAGCATTTGTATGTTGCAAACTTTGATAGGTGTAGGACGTACCGTATGGAAGTTAGGGCCATTTGAAGTTTTATCAGTGTCTGATTTGGGACTCAAGGGTAGCATAGGTTTGAGCGATAGATTAGATTGGCAAGAGGCTCGAGTAATTTATTGTTACAAAATTTCAAGGTTTTATGACCCTCCAGTAAAATTTACAAGCATATGTATATTGCAAACTTTGATAGGTGTAGGACGTACCGTATAGAAGTTAGGGCCATTTGAAGTTTTCTCAGTGTTTGATTTGGGACTCAAGGGTAGCATAGCTTTGAGCGATAGATTAGATTGGCAAGAGGCTCGAGTACTTTATTGTTACAAAATTTCAAGGTTTTATGACGCTCCAGTAAAAAGTTACAAGCATTTGTATGTTGCAAACTTTGATAGGTGTAGGACGTACCGTATAGAAGTTAGGGCCATTTGAAGTTTTCTCAGTGTTTGATTTGGGACTCAAGGGTAGCATAGCTTTGAGCGATAGATTAGATTGACAAGAGGCTCGAGTACTTTATTGTTACAAAATTTCAAGGTTTTATGACGCACCAGTAAAAAGTTACAAGCATTTGTATGTTGCAAACTTTGATAGGTGTAGGACGTACCGTATGGAAGTTAGGGCCATTTGAAGTTTTATCAGTGTCTGATTTGGGACTCAAGGGTAGCATAGGTTTGAGCGATAGATTAGATTGGCAAGAGGCTCGAGTAATTTATTGTTACAAAATTTCAAGGTTTTATGACCCTCCAGTAAAATTTACAAGCATATGTATATTGCAAACTTTGATAGGTGTAGGACGTACCGTATAGAAGTTAGGGCCATTTGAAGTTTTCTCAGTGTTTGATTTGGGACTCAAGGGTAGCATAGCTTTGAGCGATAGATTAGATTGGCAAGAGGCTCGAGTACTTTATTGTTACAAAATTTCAAGGTTTTATGACGCTCCAGTAAAAAGTTACAAGCATTTGTATGTTGCAAACTTTGATAGGTGTAGGACGTACCGTATAGAAGTTAGGGCCATTTGAAGTTTTCTCAGTGTTTGATTTGGGACTCAAGGGTAGCATAGCTTTGAGCGATAGATTAGATTGACAAGAGGCTCGAGTACTTTATTGTTACAAAATTTCAAGGTTTTATGACGCTCCAGTAAAAAGTTACAAGCATTTGTATGTTGCAAACTTTGATAGGTGTAGGACGTACCGTATGGAAGTTAGGGCCATTTGAAGTTTTATCAGTGTCTGATTTGGGACTCAAGGGTAGCATAGGTTTGAGCGATAGATTAGATTGGCAAGAGGCTTGAGTAATTTATTGTTACAAAATTTCAAGATTTTATGACCCTCCAGTAAAATTTACAAGCATTTGTATATTGCAAACTTTGATAGGTGTAGGACGTAGCGTATAGAAGTTAGGGCCATTTGAAGTTTTATCAGTGTTTGATTTGGGACTCAAGGGTAGCATAGCTTTGAGCGATAGATTAGATTGGCAAGAGGCTCGAGTACTTCATTGTTACAAAATTTCAAGGTTTTATGACGCTCCAGTAAAAACTTACAAGCATTTGTATATTGCAAACTTTGATAGGTGTAGGACGTACCGTATAGATGTTAGGGTCATTTGAAGTTTTCTCAGTGTTTGATTTGGGACTCAAGGGTAGCATAGCTTTGAGCGATAGATTAAATTGGCAAGAGGCTCGAGTACTTTATTGTTACAAAATTTCAAGGTTTTATGACGCTCTATTAAAAAGTTACAAGCATTTGTATGTTGGAAACTTTGATAGGTGTAGGACGTAACGTATAGAAGTTAGGGCCATTTGAAGTTTTATCAGAGTTTGATTTGGGACTCAAGGGTAGCATAGCTTTGAGCGATATATTAGATTGGCAAGAGGCTCGAGTACTTTATTGTTACAAAATTTCAAGGTTTTATGACGCTCCAGTAAAAAGTTACAAGCATTTGTATGTTGCAAACTTTGATAGGTGTAGGACGTACCGTATAGAAGTTAGGACCATTTGAAGTTTTATCAGTGTTTGATTTGGGACTCAAGGGTAGCATAGCTTTGAGCGATAGCTTAAAGAGGCAAGGGGCTCGATTCATTTATAGTTACAAAATTTCAAGATTTTATGACGCTCCAGTAAAAACTTAAAATCATTTGTATGTTGCAAACTTTGATAGGTGTAGGACGTACCGTATAGAAGTTAGGGCCATTTAAAGTTTTATCAGTGTCTGATTTGGGACTCAAGGGTAGCATAGCTTTGAGCGATAGATTAAATAGACAAGAGGTTCGAGTACTTTATTGTTACAAAATTTCAAGGTTTTGTGACGCTCCAGTAAAAAGTTACAAGCATTTGTATATTGCAAACTTTGATAGGTGTAGGACGTACCGTATGGAAGTTAGGGCCATTTGAAGTTTTATCAGTATCTGATTTGGGACTCAAGGGTAGCATAGCTTTGAGCGATAGATTAAATTGACAAGAGGCTCGAGTAATTTATTGTTACAAAATTTCAAGGTTTTATGACGCTCCAGTAAAAAGTTACAAGCATTTGTATATTGCAAAATTTGATAGGTGTAGGACATACCGTATACAAGTTAGGGCCATTTGAAGTTGTATCAGTGTTTGATTTGGGACTCAAGGGTAGCATAGCTTTGAGCGATAGATTAGATTGGCAAGAGGCTCGAGTACTTTATTGTTACAAAATTACAAGGTTTTGTGACGCTCCAGTAAAAAGTTACAAGCATTTGTATATTGCAAACTTTGATAGGTGTAGACCATATAGAAGTTAGGGCCATTTGAAGTTTTATCAGTGTTTGATTTGGGACTCAAGGGTAGCATAGCTTTGAGCGATAGCTTAAATTGGCAAGAGGCTCGAGTACTTTATTGTTACAAAATTTCAAGGTTTTCTGACGCTCCAGTAAAAAGTTACAAGCATTTGTATGTTGCAAACTTTGATAGGTGTAGGACGTACCGTATAGAAGTTAGGGCCATTTGAAGTTTTATCAGTGTGTGATTTGGGACTCAAGGGTAGCATAGCTTTGAGCGATAGATTAAATAGACAAGAGGTTCGAGTACTTTATTGTTACAAAATTTCAAGGTTTTGTGACGCTCCAGTAAAAAGTTACAAGCATTTGTATATTGCAAACTTTGATAGGTGTAGGACGTACCGTATAGAAGTTAGGGCCATTTGAAGTTTTCTCAGTGTTTGATTTGGGACTCAAGGGTAGCATAGCTTTGAGCGATAGATTAGATTGGCAAGAGGCTCGAGTACTTTATTGTTACAAAATTTCAAGGTTTTATGACGCTCCAGTAAAAAGTTACAAGCATTTGTAAGTTGCAAACTTTGATAGGCGTAGGACGTACCGTATGGAAGTTAGGGCCATTTGAAGTTTTATCAGTGTCTGATTTGGGACTCAAGGGTAGCATAGCTTTGAGCGATAGATTAGATTGGCAAGAGGCTCGAGTACTTTATTGTTACAAAATTTCAAGGTTTTATGACGCTCCAGTAAAAAGTTACAAGCATTTGTATATTGCAAACTTTGATAGGTGCAGGACGTACCGTATAGAAGTTAGGGCCATTTGAAGTTTTATCAGTGTCTGATTTGGGACTCAAAGGTAGCATAGCTTTGAGCGATAGATTAAAGAGACAAGAGGCTCAAGTACTTTATTGTTACAAAATTTCAAGGTTTTGTGACGCTCCAGTAAAAAGTTACAAGCATTTGTATGTTGCAAACTTTGATAGGTGTAGGACGTACCGTATAGAAATTGGGGCCATTTGAAGTTTTATCAGTGTTTGATTTGGGACTCAAGGGTAGCATAGCTTTGAGCGATAGCTTAAATTGACAAGAGGCTCGAGTACTTTATTGTTACAAAATTTCAAGGTTTTATGACGCTTCAGTAAAAAGTTACAAGCATTTGTATATTCCAAACTTTGATAGGTGTAGGACGTACCGTATAGAAGTTAGAGCCATTTAAAGTTTTATCAGTGTCTGATTTGGGACTCAAGGGTAGCATAGCTTTGAGCGAAAGATTAAATAGACAAGAGGTTGGAGTACTTTATTGTTACAAAATTTCAAGGTTTTGTGACGCTCCAGTAAAAAGTGACAAGCATTTGTATATTGCAAACTTTGATAGGTGTAGGACGTACCGTATAGAAGTTAGGGCCATTTGAAGTTTTCTCAGTGTTTGATTTGGGACTCAAGGGTAGCATAGCTCTGAGCGATAGATTAGATTGGCAAGAGGCTCGAGTACTTTATTGTTACAAAATTTCTATGTTTTATGACGCTCCAGTAAAAACTTACAAGCATTTGTATGTTGCAAACTTTGATAGGTGTAGGACGTACCGTATAGAAGTTAGGGCCACTTGAAGTTTTCTCAGTGTTTGATTTGGGACTCAAGGGTAGCATAGCTTTGAGCGATAGATTAGATTGACAAGAGGCTCGAGTACTTTATTGTTACAAAATTTCAAGGTTTTATGACGCTCCAGTAAAAAGTTACAAGCATTTGTATGTTGCAAACTTTGATAGGTGTAGGACGTACCGTATGGAAGTTAGGGCCATTTGAAGTTTTATCAGTGTCTGATTTGGGACTCAAGGGTAGCATAGGTTTGAGCGATAGATTAGATTGGCAAGAGGCTCGAGTAATTTATTGTTACAAAATTTCAAGGTTTTATGACCCTCCAGTAAAATTTACAAGCATTTGTATATTGCAAACTTTGATAGGTGTAGGACGTACCGTATAGAAGGTAGGGCCATTTGAAGTTTTCTCAGTGTTTGATTTGGGACTCAAGGGTAGCATAGCTTTGAGCGATAGATTAGATTGGCAAGAGGCTCGATTACTTTATTGTTACAAAATTTCTAGGTTTTATGACGCTCCAGTAAAAACTTACAAGCATTTGTATGTTGCAAACTTTGATAGGTGTAGGACGTACCGTATAGAAGTTAGGGCCATTTGAAGTTTTCTCAGTGTTTGATTTGGGATTCAAGGGTAGCATAGCTTTGAGCGATAGATTAGATTGACAAGAGGCTCGAGTACTTTATTGTTACAAAATTTCAAGGTTTTATGACGCTCCAGTAAAAAGTTACAAGCATTTGTATGTTGCAAACTTTGATAGGTGTAGGACGTACCGTATGGAAGTTAGGGCCATTTGAAGTTTTATCAGTGTCTGATTTGGGACTCAAGGGTAGCATAGGTTTGAGCGATAGATTAGATTGGCAAGAGGCTTGAGTAATTTATTGTTACAAAATTTCAAGATTTTATGACCCTCCAGTAAAATTTACAAGCATTTGTATATTGCAAACTTTGATAGGTGTAGGACGTAGCGTATAGAAGTTAGGGCCATTTGAAGTTTTATCAGTGTTTGATTTGGGACTCAAGGGTAGCATAGATTTGAGCGATAGATTAGATTGGCAAGAGGCTCGAGTACTTTATTGTTACAAAATTTCAAGGTTTTATGACGCTCCAGTAAAAACTTACAAGCATTTGTATGTTGCAAACTTTGATATTTGTAGGACGTGCCGTATAGAAGTTAGGGCCATTTGAAGTTTTATCAGTGTTTGATTTGGGACTCAAGGGTAGCATAGCTTTGAGCGATAGCTTTAATTGGCAAGAGGCTCGAGTAATTTATAGTTACAAAATTTCAAGGTTTTATGATGCTCTATTAAAAAGTTACAAGCATTTGTATGTTGCAAACTTTGATAGGTGTAGGACGTACCGTATAGAAGTTAGGGCCATTTGAAGTTTTCTCAGTATTTGATTTGGGACTCAAGGGTAGCATAGCTTTGAGCGATAGATTAGATTGGCAAGAGGCTCGAGTACTTTATTGTTACAAAATTTCAAGGTTTTATGACGCTCTATTAAAAAGTTACAAGCATTTGTATGTTGGAAACTTTGATAGGTGTAGGACGTACCGTATAGAAGTTAGGGCCATTTGAAGTTTTATCAGTGTTTGACTTGGGACTCAAGGGTAGCATAGCTTTGAGCGATATATTAGATTGGCAAGAGGCTCGAGTACTTTATTGTTACAAAATTTCAAGGTTTTATGACGCTCCAGTAAAAAGTTACAAGCATTTGTATGTTGCAAACTTTGATAGGTGTAGGACGTACCGTATAGAAGTTAGGGCCATTTGAAGTTTTATCAGTGTTTGATTTGGGACTCAAGGGTAGCATAGCTTTGAGCGATAGCTTAAAGAGGCAAGGGGCTCGATTCATTTATAGTTACAAAATTTCAAGATTTTATGACGCTCCAGTAAAAACTTAAAATCATTTGTATGTTGCAAACTTTGATAGGTGTAGGACGTACCGTATAGATGTTAGGGCCATTTGAAATTTTCTCAGTGTTTGATTTGGGACTCAAGGGTAGCATAGCTTTGAGCGATAGATTAAATTGGCAAGAGGCTCGAGTACTTTATTGTTACAAAATTTCAAGGTTTTATGACGCTCTATTAAAAAGTTACAAGCATTTGTATGTTGCAAACTTTGATAGGTGTAGGACGTACCGTATAGAAGTTAGGGCCATTTGAAGTTTTCTCAGTGTTTGATTTGGGACTCAAGGGTAGCATAGCTTTGAGCGATTGCTTAAATAGGCAAGAGGCTCCAATAATTTATAGTTACAAAATTTCAAGGTTTTATGACGCTCCAGTAAAAACTTACAAGCATTTGTATGTTGCAAACTTTGATAGGTGTAGGACGTACCGTATAGAAGTTAGGGCCATTTGAAGTTTTCTCAGTATTTGATTTGGGACTCAAGGGTAGCATAGCTTTGAGCGATAGCTTAAATAGGCAAGAGGCTCGAGTAATTTATAGTTACAAAATTTCAAGGTTTTATGACGCTCCCGTAAAAACTTACAAGCATTTGTATGTTGCAAACTTTGATTGGTGTAGGACGTGCCGTATAGAAGTTAGGGCCATTTGAAGTTTTATCAGTGTTTGATTTGGGACTCAAGGGTAGCATAGCTTTGAGCGATAGATTAGATTGGCAAGAGGCTCGAGTACTTTATTGTTACAAAATTTGAAGGTTTTATGACGCTCCAGTAAAAAGTTACAAGCATTTGTATGTTGCAAACTTTGATAGGTGTAGGACGTACCATATAGAAGTTAGGGCCATTTGAAGTTTTATCAGTGTTTGATTTGGGACTCAAGGGTAGCATAGCTTTGAGCGATAGATTAGATTGGCAAGATGCTCTAGTACTTTATTGTTACAAAATTTCAAGGTTTTATGGCGCTCCAGTAAAAAGTTACAAGCATTTGTATATTGCAAACTTTGATAGGAGTAGGACGTACCGTATAGAAGTTAGGGCCATTTGAAGTTTTCTCAGTGTTTGATTTGGGACTCAAGGGTAGCATAGCTTTGAGCGATAGCTTAAATAGGCAAGAGGCTCGATTGATTTATAGTTACAAAATTTCAAGGTTTTAAGACGCTCCAGTAAAAAGTTACAAGCATTTGTATATTGCAAACTTTGATAGGTGCAGGACGTACCGTATAGATGTTTGGGCCATTTGAAGTTTTCTCAGTGTTTGATTTGGGACTCAAGGGTAGCATAGCTTTGAGCGATAGATTAGATTGACAAGAGGCTCGAGTACTTTATTGTTACAAAATTTCAAGGTTTTATGACGCTCCAGTAAAAAGTTACAAGCATTTGTATGTTGCAAACTTTGATAGGCGTAGGACGTACCGTATGGAAGTTAGGGCCATTTGAAGTTTTATCAGTGTCTGATTTGGGACTCAAGGGTAGCATAGCTTTGAGCGATAGATTAGATTGGCAAGAGGCTCGAGTACTTTATTGTTACAAAATTTCAAGGTTTTATGACGCTCCAGTAAAAAGTTACAAGCATTTGTATATTGCAAACTTTGATTGGTGTAGGACGTGCCGTATAGAAGTTAGGGCCATTTGAAGTTTTATCAGTGTTTGATTTGGGACTCAAGGGTAGCATAGCTTTGAGCGATAGATTAGATTGGCAAGAGGCTCGAGTACTTTATTGTTACAAAATTTCAAGGTTTTATGACGCTCCAGTAAAAAGTTACAAGCATTTGTATGTTGCAAACTTTGATAGGTGTAGGACGTACCATATAGAAGTTAGGGCCATTTGAAGTTTTATCAGTGTTTGATTTGGGACTCAAGGGTAGCATAGCTTTGAGCGAAAGATTAGATTGGCAAGATGCTCTAGTACTTTATTGTTACAAAATTTCAAGGTTTTATGGCGCTCCAGTAAAAAGTTACAAGCATTTGTATATTGCAAACTTTGATAGGAGTAGGACGTACCGTATAGAAGTTAGGGCCATTTGAAGTTTTCTCAGTGTTTGATTTGGGACTCAAGGGTAGCATAGCTTTGAGCGATAGCTTAAATAGGCAAGAGGCTCGATTAATTTACAGTTACAAAATTTCAAGGTTTTAAGACGCTCCAGTAAAAAGTTACAAGCATTTGTATATTGCAAACTTTGATAGGTGCAGGACGTACCGTATAGATGTTTGGGCCATTTGAAGTTTTCTCAGTGTTTGATTTGGGACTCAAGGGTAGCATAGCTTTGAGCGATAGATTAGATTGACAAGAGGCTCGAGTACTTTATTGTTACAAAATTTCAAGGTTTTATGACGCTCCAGTAAAAAGTTACAAGCATTTGTATGTTGCAAACTTTGATAGGCGTAGGACGTACCGTATGGAAGTTAGGGCCATTTGAAGTTTTATCAGTGTCTGATTTGGGACTCAAGGGTAGCATAGCTTTGAGCGATAGATTAGATTGGCAAGAGGCTCGAGTACTTTATTGTTACAAAATTTCAAGGTTTTATGACGCTCCAGTAAAAAGTTACAAGCATTTGTATATTGCAAACTTTGATAGGTGCAGGACGTACCGTATAGAAGTTAGGGCCATTTGAAGTTTTATCAGTGTCTGATTTGAGACTCAAGGGTAGCATAGCTTTGAGCGATAGATTAAAGAGACAAGAGGCTCGAGTACTTTATTGTTACAAAATTTCAAGGTTTTGTGACGCTCCAGTAAAAAGTTACAAGCATTTGTATGTTGCAAACTTTGATAGGTGTAGGACGTACCGTATAGAAATTGGGGCCATTTGAAGTTTTATCAGTGTTTGATTTGGGACTCAAGGGTAGCGTAGCTTTGAGCGAAAGATTAAATAGACAAGAGGTTCGAGTACTTTATTGTTACAAAATTTCTAGGTTTTGTGACGCTCCAGTAAAAAGTGACAAGCATTTGTATATTGCAAACTTTGATAGGTGTAGGACGTACCATATAGAAGTTAGAGCCATTTAAAGTTTTATCAGTGTCTGATTTGGGACTCAAGGGTAGCATAGCTTTGAGCGAAAGATTAAATAGACAAGAGGCTCGAGTACTTTATTGTTACAAAATTTCAAGGTTTTATGACGCTCCAGTAAAAACTTACAAGCATTTGTATGTTGCAAACTTTGATAGGTGTAGGACGTACCGTATAGAAGTTAGGGCCATTTGAAGTTTTCTCAGTGTTTGATTTGGGACTCAAGGGTAGCATAGCTTTGAGCGATAGATTAGATTGACAAGAGGCTCGAGTACTTTATTGTTACAAAATTTCAAGGTTTTATGACGCTCCAGTAAAAAGTTACAAGCATTTGTATGTTGCAAACTTTGATAGGTGTAGGACGTACCGTATGGAAGGTAGGGCCATTTGAAGTTTTATCAGTGTCTGATTTGGGACTCAAGGGTAGCATAGGTTTGAGCGATAGATTAGATTGGCAAGAGGCTCGAGTAATTTATTGTTACAAAATTTCAAGGTTTTATGACGCTCCAGTAAAATTTACAAGCATTTGTATATTGCAAACTTTGATAGGTGTAGGACGTAGCGTATAGAAGTTAGGGCCATTTGAAGTTTTATCAGTGTTTGATTTGGGACTCAATGGTAGCATAGATTTGAGCGATAGATTAGATTGGCAAGAGGCTCGAGTACTTTATTGTTACAAAATTTCAAGGTTTTATGACGCTCCAGTAAAAACTTACAAGCATTTGTATGTTGCAAACTTTGATAGGTGTAGGACGTACCGTATAGAAGTTAGGGCCATTTGAAGTTTTCTCAGTGTTTGATTTGGGACTCAAGGGTAGCATAGCTTTGAGCGATAGCTTTAATTGGCAAGAGGCTCGAGTAATTTATAGTTACAAAATTTCAAGGTTTTATGATGCTCTATTAAAAAGTTACAAGCATTTGTATGTTGCAAACTTTGATAGGTGTAGGACGTACCGTATAGAAGTTAGGGCCATTTGAAGTTTTCTCAGTATTTGATTTGGGACTCAAGGGTAGCATAGCTTTGAGCGATAGCTTAAATAGGCAAGAGGCTCGAGTAATTTATAGTTACAAAATTTCAAGGTTTTATGACGCTCCAGTAAAAACTTACAAGCATTTGTATGTTACAAACTTTGATAGGTGTAGGACGAGCCGTATAGAAGTTAGGGCCATTTGAAGTTTTATCAGTGTTTGATTTGGGACTCAAGGGTAGCATAGCTTTGAGCGATAGATTAGATTGGCAAGAGGCTCGAGTACTTTATTGTTACAAAATTTCAAGGTTTTATGACGCTCCAGTAAAAACTTACAAGCATTTGTATATTGCAAACTTTGATAGGTGTAGGACGTACCGTATAGATGTTAGGGTCATTTGAAGTTTTCTCAGTGTTTGATTTGGGACTCAAGGGTAGCATAGCTTTGAGCGATAGATTAAATTGGCAAGAGGCTCGAGTACTTTATTGTTACAAAATTTCAAGGTTTTATGACGCTCTATTAAAAAGTTACAAGCATTTGTATGTTGCAAACTTTGATAGGTGTAGGACGTACCGTATAGAAGTTAGGGCCATTTGAAGTTTTCTCAGTGTTTGATTTGGGACTCAAGGGTAGCATAGCTTTGAGCGATATATTAGATTGGCAAGAAGCTCGAGTACTTTATTGTTACAAAATTTCAAGGTTTTATGACGCTCCAGTAAAAAGTTACAAGCATTTGTATGTTGCAAACTTTGATAGGTGTAGGACGTACCGTATAGAAGTTAGGGCCATTTGAAGTTTTATCAGTGTTTGATTTGGGACTCAAGGGTAGCATAGCTTTGAGCGATAGCTTTAATTGGCAAGAGGCTCGAGTAATTTATAGTTACAAAATTTCAAGGTTTTATGACGCTCTATTAAAAAGTTACAAGCATTTGTATGTTGCAAACTTTGATAGGTGTAGGACGTACCGTATAGAAGTTAGGACCATTTGAAGTTTTCTCAGTGTTTGATTTGGGACTCAAGGATAGCATAGCTTTGAGCGATAGCTTAGATAGGCAAGAGGCTCGAGTACTTAATTGTTACAAAATTTCAAGGTTTTATGACGCTCCAGTAAAAACTTACAAGCATTTGTATATTGCAAACTTTGATAGGTGTAGGACGTACCGTATAGAAGTTAGGGCCATTTGAAGTTTTATCAGTGTTTGATTTGGGACTCAAGGGTAGCATAGCTTTGAGCGATAGATTAGATTGGCAAGATGCTCTAGTACTTTATTGTTACAAAATTTCAAGGTTCTATGGCGCTCCAGTAAAAAGTTACAAGCATTTGTATATTGCAATTTTTGATAGGAGTAGGACGTACCGTATAGAAGTTAGGGCCATTTGAAGTTTTCTCAGTGTTTGATTTGGGACTCAAGGGTAGCATAGCTTTGAGCGATTGCTTAAATAGGCAAGAGGCTCCAATAATTTATAGTTACAAAATTTCAAGGTTTTATGACGCTCCAGTAAAAACTTACAAGCATTTGTATGTTGCAAACTTTGATAGGTGTAGGACGTACCGTATAGAAGTTAGGGCCATTTGAAGTTTTCTCAGTGTTTGATTTGGGACTCAAGGGTAGCATAGCTTTGAGCGATAGCCTAAATAGGCAAGAGGCTCGAGTACTTTATTGTTACAAAATTTCAAGGTTTTATGACGCTCTATTAAAAAGTTACAAGCATTTGTATGTTGCAAACTTTGATAGGTGTAGGACGTACCGTATAGAAGTTAGGGCCATTTGAAGTTTTCTCAGTGTTTGATTTAAGACTCAAGGGTAGCATAGCTTTGAGCGATTGCTTAAATAGGCAAGAGGCTCCAATAATTTATAGTTAAAAAATTTCAAGGTTTTATGACGCTCCAGTAAAAACTTACAAGCATTTGTATGTTGCAAACTTTGATAGGTGTAGGACGTACCGTATAGATGTTAGGGTCATTTGAAGTTTTCTCAGTGTTTGATTTGGGACTCAAGGGTAGCATAGCTTTGAGCGATAGATTAAATTGGCAAGAGGCTCGAGTACTTTATTGTTACAAAATTTCAAGGTTTTATGACGCTCTATTAAAAAGTTACAAGCATTTGTATGTTGGAAACTTTGATAGGTGTAGGACGTACCGTATAGAAGTTAGGGCCATTTGAAGTTTTATCAGTGTTTGATTTGGGACTCAAGGGTAGCATAGCTTTGAGCGATATATTAGATTGGCAAGAGGCTCGAGTACTTTATTGTTACAAAATTTCAAGGTTTTATGACGCTCCAGTAAAAAGTTACAAGCATTTGTATGTTGCAAACTTTGATAGGTGTAGGACGTACCGTATAGAAGTTAGGGCCATTTGAAGTTTTATCAGTGTTTGATTTGGGACTCAAGGGTAGCATAGCTTTGAGCGATAGCTTTAATTGGCAAGAGGCTCGAGTAATTTATAGTTACAAAATTTCAAGGTTTTATGACGCTCTATTAAAAAGTTACAAGCATTTGTATGTTGCAAACTTTGATAGGTGTAGGACGTACCGTATAGAAGTTAGGACCATTTGAAGTTTTCTCAGTGTTTGATTTGGGACTCAAGGATAGCATAGCTTTGAGCGATAGCTTAGATAGGCAAGAGGCTCGAGTACTTAATTGTTACAAAATTTCAAGGTTTTATGACGCTCCAGTAAAAAGTTACAAGCATTTGTATATTGCAAACTTTGATAGGAGTAGGACGTACCGTATAGAAGTTAGGGCCATTTGAAGTTTTCTCAGTGTTTGATTTGGGACTCAAGGGTAGCATAGCTTTGAGCGATAGCTTAAAGAGGCAAGGGGCTCGATTAATTTATAGTTACAAAATTTCAAGATTTTATGACGCTCCAGTAAAAACTTAAAATCATTTGTATGTTGCAAACTTTGATAGGTGTAGGACGTACCGTATAGATGTTAGGGCCATTTGAAGTTTTCTCAGTGTTTGATTTGGGACTCAAGGGTAGCATAGCTTTGAGCGATAGATTAAATTGGCAAGAGGCTCGAGTACTTTATTGTTACAAAATTTCAAGGTTTTACGACGCTCTATTAAAAAGTTACAAGCATTTGTACGTTGCAAACTTTGATAGGTGTAGGACGTACCGTATAGAAGTTAGGGCCATTTGAAGTTTTCTCAGTGTTTGATTTGGGACTGAAGGGTAGCATAGCTTTGAGCGATTGCTTAAATAGGCAAGAGGCTCCAATAATTTATAGTTACAAAATTTCAAGGTTTTATGACGCTCCAGTAAAAACTTACAAGCATTTGTATGTTGCAAACTTTGATAGGTGTAGGACGTACCGTATAGAAGTTAGGGCCATTTGAAGTTTTCTCAGTGTTTGATTTGGGACTCAAGGGTAGCATAGCTTTGAGCGATAGCTTAAATAGGCAAGAGGCTCGAGTACTTTATTGTTACAAAATTTCAAGGTTTTATGACGCTCTATTAAAAAGTTACAAGCATTTGTATGTTGCAAACTTTGATAGGTGTAGGACGTACCGTATAGAAGTTAGGGCCATTTGAAGTTTTCTCAGTGTTTGATTTGGGACTCAAGGGTAGCATAGCTTTGAGCGATTGCTTAAATAGGCAAGAGGCTCCAATAATTTATAGTTACAAAATTTCAAGGTTTTATGACGCTCCAGTAAAAACTTAAAATCATTTGTATGTTGCAAACTTTGATAGGTGTAGGACGTACCGTATAGATGTTAGGGCCATTTGAAGTTTTCTCAGTGTTTGATTTGGGACTCAAGGGTAGCATAGCTTTGAGCGATAGATTAGATTGGCAAGATGCTCTAGTACTTTATTGTTACAAAATTTCAAGGTTTTATGGCGCTCCAGTAAAAAGTTACAAGCATTTGTATATTGCAAACTTTGATAGGAGTAGGACGTACCGTATAGAAGTTAGGGCCATTTGAAGTTTTCTCAGTGTTTGATTTGGGACTCAAGGGTAGCATAGCTTTGAGCGATAGCTTAAAGAGGCAAGGGGCTCGATTAATTTATAGTTACAAAATTTCAAGATTTTATGACGCTCCAGTAAAAACTTAAAATCATTTGTATGTTGCAAACTTTGATAGGTGTAGGACGTACCGTATAGATGTTAGGGCCATTTGAAGTTTTCTCAGTGTTTGATTTGGGGCTCAAGGGTAGCATAGCTTTGAGCGATAGATTAAATTGGCAAGAGGCTCGAGTACTTTATTGTTACAAAATTTCAAGGTTTTACGACGCTCTATTAAAAAGTTACAAGCATTTGTACGTTGCAAACTTTGATAGGTGTAGGACGTACCGTATAGAAGTTAGGGCCATTTGAAGTTTTCTCAGTGTTTGATTTGGGACTGAAGGGTAGCATAGCTTTGAGCGATTGCTTAAATAGGCAAGAGGCTCCAATAATTTATAGTTACAAAATTTCAAGGTTTTATGACGCTCCAGTAAAAACTTACAAGCATTTGTATGTTGCAAACTTTGATAGGTGTAGGACGTACCGTATAGAAGTTAGGGCCATTTGAAGTTTTCTCAGTGTTTGATTTGGGACTCAAGGGTAGCATAGCTTTGAGCGATAGCTTAAATAGGCAAGAGGCTCGAGTACTTTATTGTTACAAAATTTCAAGGTTTTATGACGCTCTATTAAAAAGTTACAAGCATTTGTATGTTGCAAACTTTGATAGGTGTAGGACGTACCGTATAGAAGTTAGGGCCATTTGAAGTTTTCTCAGTGTTTGATTTGGGACTCAAGGGTAGCATAGCTTTGAGCGATTGCTTAAATAGGCAAGAGGCTCCAATAATTTATAGTTACAAAATTTCAAGGTTTTATGACGGTCCAGTAAAAACTTACAAGCATTTGTATGTTGCAAACTTTGATAGGTGTAGGACGTACCGTATAGAAGTTAGGGCCATTTGAAGTTTTCTCAGTATTTGATTTGGGACTCAAGGGTAGCATAGCTTTGAGCGATAGCTTAAATAGGCAAGAGGCTCGAGTAATTTATAGTTACAAAATTTCAAGGTTTTATGACGCTCCCGTAAAAACTTACAAGCATTTGTATGTTGCAAACTTTGATTGGTGTAGGACGTACCGTATAGAAGTTAGGGCCATTTGAAGTTTTCTCTGTATTTGATTTGGGACTCAAGGGTAGCATAGCTTTGCGCGATAGCTTAAAAAGGAAAGAGGCTCGAGTAATTTATAGTTACAAAATTTCAAGGTTTTATGACGCTCCCGTAAAAACTTACAAGCATTTGTATGTTGCAAACTTTGATTGGTGTAGGACGTGCCGTATAGAAGTTAGGGCCATTTGAAGTTTTATCAGCGTTTGATTTGGGACTCAAGGGTAGCATAGCTTTGAGAGATAGATTAGATTGGCAAGAGGCTCGAGTACTTTATTGTTACAAAATTTCAAGGTTTTATGACGCTCCAGTAAAAAGTTACAAGCATTTGTATGTTGCAAACTTTGATAGGTGTAGGACGTACCATATAGAAGTTAGGGCCATTTGAAGTTTTATCAGTGTTTGATTTGGGACTCAAGGGTAGCATAGCTTTGAGCGATAGCTTAAATAGGCAAGAGGCTCGATTAATTTATAGTTACAAAATTTCAAGGTTTTCAGACGCTCCAGTAAAAACTTACAAGCATTTGTATGTTGCAAACTTTGATAGGTGTAGGACGTACCGTATAGATGTTAGGGTCATTTGAAGTTTTCTCAGTGTTTGATTTGGGACTCAAGGGTAGCATAGCTTTGAGCGATAGATTAAATTGGCAAGAGGCTCGAGTACTTTATTGTTACAAAATTTCAAGGTTTTATGACGCTCTATTAAAAAGTTACAAGCATTTGTATGTTGGAAACTTTGATAGGTGTAGGACGTACCGTATAGAAGTTAGGGCCATTTGAAGTTTTATCAGTGTTTGATTTGGGACTCAAGGGTAGCATAGCTTTGAGCGATATATTAGATTGGCAAGAGGCTCGAGTACTTTATTGTTACAGAATTTCAAGGTTTTATGACGCTCCAGTAAAAAGTTACAAGCATTTGTATGTTGCAAACTTTGATAGGTGTAGGACGTACCGTATAGAAGTTAGGGCCATTTGAAGTTTTATCAGTGTTTGATTTGGGACTCAAGGGTAGCATAGCTTTGAGCGATAGCTTTAATTGGCAAGAGGCTCGAGTAATTTATAGTTACAAAATTTCAAGGTTTTATGACGCTCTATTAAAAAGTTACAAGCATTTGTATGTTGCAAACTTTGATAGGTGTAGGACGTACCGTATAGAAGTTAGGACCATTTGAAGTTTTCTCAGTGTTTGATTTGGGACTCAAGGATAGCATAGCTTTGAGCGATAGCTTAGATAGGCAAGAGGCTCGAGTACTTAATTGTTACAAAATTTCAAGGTTTTATGACGCTCCAGTAAAAACTTACAAGCATTTGTATATTGCAAACTTTGATAGGTGTAGGACGTACCGTATAGAAGTTAGGGCCATTTGAAGTTTTATCAGTGTTTGATTTGGGACTCAAGGGTAGCATAGCTTTGAGCGATAGATTAGATTGGCAAGATGCTCTAGTACTTTATTGTTACAAAATTTCAAGGTTTTATGGCGCTCCAGTAAAAAGTTACAAGCATTTGTATATTGCAAACTTTGATAGGAGTAGGACGTACCATATAGAAGTTAGGGCCATTTGAAGTTTTCTCAGTGTTTGATTTGGGACTCAAGGGTAGCATAGCTTTGAGCGATAGCTTAAAGAGGCAAGGGGCTCGATTAATTTATAGTTACAAAATTTCAAGATTTTATGACGCTCCAGTAAAAACTTAAAATCATTTGTATGTTGCAAACTTTGATAGGTGTAGGACGTACCGTATAGATGTTAGGGCCATTTGAAGTTTTCTCAGTGTTTGATTTGGGACTCAAGGGTAGCATAGCTTTGAGCGATAGATTAAATTGGCAAGAGGCTCGAGTACTTTATTGTTACAAAATTTCAAGGTTTTACGACGCTCTATTAAAAAGTTACAAGCATTTCTACGTTGCAAACTTTGATAGGTGTAGGACGTACCGTATAGAAGTTAGGGCCATTTGAAGTTTTCTCAGTGTTTGATTTGGGACTGAAGGGTAGCATAGCTTTGAGCGATTGCTTAAATAGGCAAGAGGCTCCAATAATTTATAGTTACAAAATTTCAAGGTTTTATGACGCTCCAGTAAAAACTTACAAGCATTTGTATGTTGCAAACTTTGATAGGTGTAGGACGTACCGTATAGAAGTTAGGGCCATTTGAAGTTTTCTCAGTGTTTGATTTGGGACTCAAGGGTAGCATAGCTTTGAGCGATAGCTTAAATAGGCAAGAGGCTCGAGTACTTTATTGTTACAAAATTTCAAGGTTTTATGACGCTCTATTAAAAAGTTACAAGCATTTGTATGTTGCAAACTTTGATAGGTGTAGGACGTACCATATAGAAGTTAGGGCCATTTGAAGTTTTATCAGTGTTTGATTTGGGACTCAAGGGTAGCATAGCTTTGAGCGATAGATTAGATTGGCAAGATGCTCTAGTACTTTATTGTTACAAAATTTCAAGGTTTTATGGCGCTCCAGTAAAAAGTTACAAGCATTTGTATATTGCAAACTTTGATAGGAGTAGGACGTACCGTATAGAAGTTAGGGCCATTTGAAGTTTTCTCAGTGTTTGATTTGGGACTCTACGGTAGCATAGCTTTGAGCGATAGCTTAAATAGGCAAGAGGCTCGATTAATTTATAGTTACAAAATTTCAAGGTTTTAAGACGCTCCAGTAAAAACTTACAAGCATTTGTATGTTGCAAACTTTGATAGGTGTAGGACGTACCGTATAGATGTTAGGGTCATTTGAAGTTTTCTCAGTGTTTGATTTGGGACTCAAGGGTAGCATAGCTTTGAGCGATAAATTAAATTGGCAAGAGGCTCGAGTACTTTATTGTTACAAAATTTCAAGGTTTTATGACGCTCTATTAAAAAGTTACAAGCATTTGTATGTTGCAAACTTTGATTGGTGTAGGACGTGCCGTATAGAAGTTAGGGCCATTTGAAGTTTTATCAGTGTTTGATTTGGGACTCAAGGGTAGCATAGCTTTGAGCGATAGATTAGATTGGCAAGAGGCTCGAGTACTTTATTGTTACAAAATTTCAAGGTTTTATGACGCTCCAGTAAAAAGTTACAAGCATTTGTATGTTGCAAACTTTGATAGGTGTAGGACGTACCATATAGAAGTTAGGGCCATTTGAAGTTTTATCAGTGTTTGATTTGGGACTCAAGGGTAGCATAGCTTTGAGCGATAGATTAGATTGGCAAGATGCTCTAGTACTTTATTGTTACAAAATTTCAAGGTTTTATGGCGCTCCAGTAAAAAGTTACAAGCATTTGTATATTGCAAACTTTGATAGGAGTAGGACGTACCGTATAGAAGTTAGGGCCATTTGAAGTTTTCTCAGTGTTTGATTTGGGACTCAAGGGTAGCATAGCTTTGAGCGATAGCTTAAATAGGCAAGAGGCTCGATTAATTTATAGTTACAAAATTTCAAGGTTTTAAGACGCTCCAGTAAAAACTTACAAGCATTTGTATGTTGCACACTTTGATAGGTGTAGGACGTACCGTATAGATGTTAGGGTCATTTGAAGTTTTCTCAGTGTTTGATTTGGGACTCAAGGGTAGCATAGCTTTGAGCGATAGATTAAATTGGCAAGAGGCTCGAGTACTTTATTGTTACAAAATTTCAAGGTTTTATGACGCTCTATTAAAAAGTTACAAGCATTTGTATGTTGCAAACTTTGATAGGTGTAGGACGTACCGTATAGAAGTTAGGGCCATTTGAAGTTTTATCAGTGTTTGATTTGGGACTCAAGGGTAGCATAGCTTTGAGCGATAGATTAGATTGGCAAGAGGCTCGAGTACTTTATTGTCACAACATTTCAAGGTTTTATGACGCTCCAGTAAAAACTTACAAGCATTTGTATATTTCAAACTTTGATAGGTGTAGGACGTACCGTATAGAAGTTAGGGCCATTTGAAGTTTTATCAGTGTTTGATTTGGGACTCAAGGGTAGCATAGCTTTGAGCGATAGATTAGATTGGCAAGATGCTCTAGTACTTTATTGTTACAAAATTTCAAGGTTTTATGGCGCTCCAGTAAAAAGTTACAAGCATTTGTATATTGCAAACATTGATAGGAGTAGGACGTACCGTATAGAAGTTAGGGCCATTTGAAGTTTTCTCAGTGTTTGATTTGGGACTCAAGGGTAGCATAGCTTTGAGCGATAGCTTAAAGAGGCAAGAGGCTCGATTCATTTATAGTTACAAAATTTCAAGATTTTATGACGCTCCAGTAAAAACTTACAATCATTTGTATGTTGCAAACTTTGATAGGTGTCGGACGTACCGTATAGATGTTAGGGCCATTTGAAGTTTTCTCAGTGTTTGATTTGGGACTCAAGGGTAGCATAGCTTTGAGCGATAGATTAAATTGGCAAGAGGCTCGAGTACTTTATTGTTACAAAATTTCAAGGTTTTATGACGCTCTATTAAAAAGTTACAAGCATTTGTATGTTGCAAACTTTGATAGGTGTAGGACGTACCGTATAGAAGTTAGGGCCATTTGAAGTTTTCTCAGTGTTTGATTTGGGACTCAAGGGTAGCATAGCTTTGAGCGATTGCTTAAATAGGCAAGAGGCTCCAATAATTTATAGTTACAAAATTTCAAGGTTTTATGACGCTCCAGTAAAAACTTACAAGCATTTGTATGTTGCAAACTTTGATAGGTGTAGGACGTACCGTATAGATGTTAGGGCCATTTGAAGTTTTCTCAGTGTTTTATTTGGAACTCAAGGGTAGCATAGCTTTGAGCGATAGATTAAATTGGCAAGAGGCTCAAGTACTTTATTGTTACAAAATTTCAAGGTTTTATGACGCTCTATTAAAAAGTTACAAGCATTTGTATGTTGCAAACTTTGATAGGTGTAGGACGTACCGTATATAAGTTAGGGCCATTTGAAGTTTTCTCAGTGTTTGATTTGGGACTCAAGGGTAGCATAGCTTTGAGCGATTGCTTAAATAGGCAAGAGGCTCCAATAATTTATAGTTACAAAATGTCAAGGTTTTATGACGCTCCAGTAAAAACTTACAAGCATTTGTATGTTGCAAACTTTGATAGGTGTAGGACGTACCGTATAGAAGTTAGGGCCATTTGAAGTTTTCTCAGTATTTGATTTGGGACTCAAGGGTAGCATAGCTTTGAGCGATAGCTTAAATAGGCAAGAGGCTCGAGTAATTTATAGTTACAAAATTTCAAGGTTTTATGACGCTCCAGTAAAAAGTTACAAGCATTTGTATATTGCAAACATTGATAGGAGTAGGACGTACCGTATAGAAGTTAGGGCCATTTGAAGTTTTCTCAGTGTTTGATTTGGGACTCAAGGGTAGCATAGCTTTGAGCGATAGCTTAAAGAGGCAAGAGGCTCGATTCATTTATAGTTACAAAATTTCAAGATTTTATGACGCTCCAGTAAAAACTTACAATCATTTGTATGTTGCAAACTTTGATAGGTGTCGGACGTACCGTATAGATGTTAGGGCCATTTGAAGTTTTCTCAGTGTTTGATTTGGGACTCAAGGGTAGCATAGCTTTGAGCGATAGATTAAATTGGCAAGAGGCTCGAGTACTTTATTGTTACAAAATTTCAAGGTTTTATGACGCTCTATTAAAATGTTACAAGCATTTGTATGTTGCAAACTTTGATAGGTGTAGGACGTACCGTATAGAAGTTAGGGCCATTTGAAGTTTTCTCAGTGTTTGATTTGGGACTCAAGGGTAGCATAGCTTTGAGCGATTGCTTAAATAGGCAAGAGGCTCCAATAATTTATAGTTACAAAATTTCAAGGTTTTATGACGCTCCAGTAAAAACTTACAAGCATTTGTATGTTGCAAACTTTGATAGGTGTAGGACGTACCGTATAGATGTTAGGGCCATTTGAAGTTTTCTCAGTATTTGATTTGGGACTCAAGGGTAGCATAGCTTTGAGCGATAGCTTAAATAGGCAAGAGGCTCGAGTAATTTATAGTTACAAAATTTCAAGGTTTTATGACGCTCCAGTAAAAACTTACAAGCATTTGTATATTTCAAACTTTGATAGGTGTAGGACGTACCGTATAGAAGTTAGGGCCATTTGAAGTTTTATCAGTGTTTGATTTGGGACTCAAGGGTAGCATAGCTTTGAGCGATAGATTAGATTGGCAAGATGCTCTAGTACTTTATTGTTACAAAATTTCAAGGTTTTATGGCGCTCCAGTAAAAAGTTACAAGCATTTGTATATTGCAAACATTGATAGGAGTAGGACGTACCGTATAGAAGTTAGGGCCATTTGAAGTTTTCTCAGTGTTTGATTTGGGACTCAAGGGTAGCATAGCTTTGAGCGATAGCTTAAAGAGGCAAGAGGCTCGATTCATTTATAGTTACAAAATTTCAAGATTTTATGACGCTCCAGTAAAAACTTACAATCATTTGTATGTTGCAAACTTTGATAGGTGTCGGACGTACCGTATAGATGTTAGGGCCATTTGAAGTTTTCTCAGTGTTTGATTTGGGACTCAAGGGTAGCATAGCTTTGAGCGATAGATTAAATTGGCAAGAGGCTCGAGTACTTTATTGTTACAAAATTTCAAGGTTTTATGACGCTCTATTAAAAACTTACAAGCATTTGTATGTTGCAAACTTTGATAGGTGTAGGACGTACCGTATAGAAGTTAGGGCCATTTGAAGTTTTCTCAGTGTTTGATTTGGGACTCAAGGGTAGCATAGCTTTGAGCGATTGCTTAAATAGGCAAGAGGCTCCAATAATTTATAGTTACAAAATTTCAAGGTTTTATGACGCTCCAGTAAAAACTTACAAGCATTTGTATGTTGCAAACTTTGATAGGTGTAGGACGTACCGTATAGATGTTAGGGCCATTTGAAGTTTTCTCAGTGTTTTATTTGGAACTCAAGGGTAGCATAGCTTTGAGCGATAGATTAAATTGGCAAGAGGCTCAAGTACTTTATTGTTACAAAATTTCAAGGTTTTATGACGCTCTATTAAAAAGTTACAAGCATTTGTATGTTGCAAACTTTGATAGGTGTAGGACGTACCGTATATAAGTTAGGGCCATTTGAAGTTTTCTCAGTGTTTGATTTGGGACTCAAGGGTAGCATAGCTTTGAGCGATTGCTTAAATAGGCAAGAGGCTCCAATAATTTATAGTTACAAAATGTCAAGGTTTTATGACGCTCCAGTAAAAACTTACAAGCATTTGTATGTTGCAAACTTTGATAGGTGTAGGACGTACCGTATAGAAGTTAGGGCCATTTGAAGTTTTCTCAGTATTTGATTTGGGACTCAAGGGTAGCATAGCTTTGAGCGATAGCTTAAATAGGCAAGAGGCTCGAGTAATTTATAGTTACAAAATTTCAAGGTTTTATGACGCTCCAGTAAAAACTTACAAGCATTTGTATATTGCAAACTTTGATAGGTGTAGGACGTGCCGTATAGAAGTTAGGGCCATTTGAAGTTTTATCAGTGTTTGATTTGGGACTCAAGGGAAGCATAGCGTTGAGCGATAGATTAGATTGGCAAGAGGCTCGAGTACTTTATTGTTACAAAATTTCAAGGTTTTATGACGCTCCAGTAAAAAGTTACAAGCATTTGTATGTTGCAAACTTTGATAGGTGTAGGACGTACCGTATAGAAGTTAGGGCCATTTGAAGTTTTATCAGTGTTTGATTTGGGACTCAAGGGTAGCATAGCTTTGAGCGATAGATTAGATTGGCAAGATGCTCTAGTACTTTATTGTTACAAAATTTCAAGGTTTTATGGCGCTCCAGTAAAAAGTTACAAGCATTTGTATATTGCAAACTTTGATAGGAGTAGGACGTACCGTATAGAAGTTAGGGCCATTTGAAGTTTTCTCAGTGTTTGATTTGGGACTCAAGGGTAGCATAGCATTGAGCGATAGCTTAAATAGGCAAGAGGCTCGATTAATTTATAGTTACAAAATTTCAACGTTTTATGACGCTCCAGTAAAAACTTACAATCATTTGTATGTTGCAAACTTTGATAGGTGTAGGACGTACCGTATATATGTTAGGGCCATTTGAAGTTTTCTCAGTGTTTGATTTGGGACTCAAGGGTAGCATAGCTTTGAGCGATAGATTAAATTGGCAAGAGGCTCGAGTACTTTATTGTTACAAAATTTCAAGGTTTTATGACGCTCTATTAAAAAGTTACAAGCGTTTGTATGTTGCAAACTTTGATAGGTGTAGGACGTACCGTATAGAAGTTAGGGCCATTTGAAGTTTTCTCAGTGTTTGATTTGGGACTCAAGGATAGCATAGCTTTGAGCGACTGCAAGAGGCTCCAATAATTTATAGATACAAAATTTCAAGGTTTTATGACGCTCCAGTAAAAACTTACAAGCATTTGCATGTTGCAAACTTTGATAGGTGTAGGACGTACCGTATAGAAGTTAGGGCCATTTGAAGTTTTCTCAGTATTTGATTTGGGACTCAAGGGTAGCATAGCTTTGAGCGATAGCTTAAATAGGCAAGAGGCTCGAGTAATTTATAGTTACAAAATTTCAAGGTTTTATGACGCTCCAGTAAAAACTTACAAGCATTTGTATGTTGCAAACTTTGATAGGTGTAGGACGTGCCGTATAGAAGTTAGGGGCATTTGAAGTTTTATCAGTGTTTGATTTGTGACTCAAGGGTAGCATAGCTTTGAGCGATAGATTAGATTGGCAAGAGGCTCGAGTATTTTATTGTTACAAAATTTCAAGGTTTTATGACGGTCCAGTAAAAAGTTACAAGCATTTGTATGTTGCAAACTTTGATAGGTGTAGGACGTACCGTATAGAAGTTAGGGCCATTTGAAGTTTTATCAGTGTTTGATTTGGGACTCAAGGGTAGCATAGCTTTGAGCGATAGCTTTAATTGGCAAGAGGCTCGAGTAATTTATAGTTACAAAATTTCAAGGTTTTATGACGCTCTATTAAAAAGTTACAAGCATTTGTATGTTGCAAACTTTGATAGGTGTAGGACGTACCGTATAGAAGTTAGGGCCATTTGAAGTTTTCTCAGTGTTTGATTTGGGACTCAAGGGTAGCATAGCTTTGAGCGATAGCTTAAATAGGCAAGAGGCTCGAGTACTTTATTGTTACAAAATTTCAAGGTTTTATGACGCTCCAGTAAAAACTTACAAGCATTTGTATATTGCAAACTTTGATAGGTGTAGGACGTACCGTATAGAAGTTAGGGCCATTTGAAGTTTTATCAGTGTTTGATTTGGGACTCAGGGGTAGCATAGCTTTGAGCGATAGATTAGATTGGCAAGATGCTCGAGTACTTTATTGTTACAAAATTTCAAGGTTTTATGGCGCTCCAGTAAAAAGTTACAAGCATTTGTATATTGCAAACTTTGATAGGAGTAGGACGTACCGTATAGAAGTTAGGGCCATTTGAAGTTTTCTCAGTGTTTGATTTGGGACTCAAGGGTAGCATAGCTTTGAGCGATAGCTTAAATAGGCAAGAGGCTCGATTAATTTATAGTTATAAATTTTCAAGGTTTTATGACGCTCCAGTAAAAACTTACAAGCATTTGTATGTTGCAAACTTTGATAGGTGTAGGACGTACCGTATAGATGTTAGGACCATTTGAAGTTTTCTCAGTGTTTGATTTGGGACTCAAGGGTAGCATAGCTTTGAGCGATAGATTAAATTGGCAAGAGGCTCGAGTACTTTATTGTTACAAAATTTCAAGGTTTTATGACGCTCTATTAAAAAGTTACAAGCATTTGTATGTTGCAAACTTTGATAGGTGTAGGACGTACCGTATAGAAGTTAGGGCCATTTGAAGTTTTATCAGTGTTTCATTTGGGACTCAAGGGTAGCATAGCTTTGAGCGATAGCTTAAATAGACAAGAGGCTCGAGTACTTTATTGTTACAAAATTTCAAGGTTTTATGGCGCTCCAGTAAAAAGTTACAAGCATTTGTATATTGCAAACTTTGATAGGAGTAGGACGCACCGTATAGAAGTTAGGGCCATTTGAAGTTTTCTCAGTATTTGATTTGGGACTCAAGGGTAGCATTGCTTTGAGCGATTGCTTAAATAGGCAAGAGGCTCCAATAACTTATAGTTACAAAATTTCAAGGTTTTATGACGCTCCAGTAAAAACTTACAAGCATTTGTATGTTGCAAACTTTGATAGGTGTAGGACGTACCGTATAGATGTTAGGGCCATTTGAAGTTTTCTCAGTGTTTTATTTGGAACTCAAGGGTAGCATAGCTTTGAGCGATAGATTAAATTGGCAAGAGGCTCAAGTACTTTATTGTTACAAAATTTCAAGGTTTTATGACGCTCTATTAAAAAGTTACAAGCATTTGTATGTTGCAAACTTTGATAGGTGTAGGACGTACCGTATATAAGTTAGGGCCATTTGAAGTTTTCTCAGTGTTTGATTTGGGACTCAAGGGTAGCATAGCTTTGAGCGATTGCTTAAATAGGCAAGAGGCTCCAATAATTTATAGTTACAAAATTTCAAGGTTTTATGACGCTCCAGTAAAAACTTACAAGCATTTGTATGTTGCAAACTTTGATAGGTGTAGGACGTACCGTATAGAAGTTAGGGCCATTTGAAGTTTTCTCAGTATTTGATTTGGGACTCAAGGGTAGCATAGCTTTGAGCGATAGCTTAAATAGGCAAGAGGCTCGAGTAATTTATAGTTACAAAATTTCAAGGTTTTATGACGCTCCAGTAAAAACTTACAAGCATTTGTATATTGCAAACTTTGATAGGTGTAGGACGTGCCGTATAGAAGTTAGGGCCATTTGAAGTTTTATCAGTGTTTGATTTGGGACTCAAGGGTAGCATAGCTTTGAGCGATAGATTAGATTGGCAAGAGGCTCGAGTACTTTATTGTTACAAAATTTCAAGGTTTTATGACGCTCCAGTAAAAAGTTACAAGCATTTGTATGTTGCAAACTTTGATAGGTGTAGGACGTACCGTATAGAAGTTAGGGCCATTTGAAGTTTTATCAGTGTTTGATTTGGGACTCAAGGGTAGCATAGCTTTGAGCGATAGATTAGACTGGCAAGATGCTCTAGTACTTTATTGTTACAAAATTTCAAGGTTTTATGGCGCTCCAGTAAAAAGTTACAAGCATTTGTATATTGCAAACTTTGATAGGAGTAGGACGTACCGTATAGAAGTTAGGGCCATTTGAAGTTTTCTCAGTGTTTGATTTGGGACTCAAGGGTAGCATAGCATTGAGCGATAGCTTAAATAGGCAAGAGGCTCGATTAATTTATAGTTACAAAATTTCAACGTTTTATGACGCTCCAGTAAAAACTTACAATCATTTGTATGTTGCAAACTTTGATAGGTGTAGGACGTACCGTATATATGTTAGGGCCATTTGAAGTTTTCTCAGTGTTTGATTTGGGACTCAAGGGTAGCATAGCTTTGAGCGATAGATTAAATTGGCAAGAGGCTCGAGTACTTTATTGTTACAAAATTTCAAGGTTTTATGACGCTCTATTAAAAAGTTACAAGCGTTTGTATGTTGCAAACTTTGATAGGTGTAGGACGTACCGTATAGAAGTTAGGGCCATTTGAAGTTTTCTCAGTGTTTGATTTGGGACTCAAGGATAGCATAGCTTTGAGCGACTGCAAGAGGCTCCAATAATTTATAGATACAAAATTTCAAGGTTTTATGACGCTCCAGTAAAAACTTACAAGCATTTGCATGTTGCAAACTTTGATAGGTGTAGGACGTACCGTATAGAAGTTAGGGCCATTTGAAGTTTTCTCAGTATTTGATTTGGGACTCAAGGGTAGCATAGCTTTGAGCGATAGCTTAAATAGGCAAGAGGCTCGAGTAATTTATAGTTACAAAATTTCAAGGTTTTATGACGCTCCAGTAAAAACTTACAAGCATTTGTATGTTGCAAACTTGGATAGGTGTAGGACGTGCCGTATAGAAGTTAGGGGCATTTGAAGTTTTATCAGTGTTTGATTTGTGACTCAAGGGTAGCATAGCTTTGAGCGATAGATTAGATTGGCAAGAGGCTCGAGTATTTTATTGTTACAAAATTTCAAGGTTTTATGACGCTCCAGTAAAAAGTTACAAGCATTTGTATGTTGCAAACTTTGATAGGTGTAGGACGTACCGTATAGAAGTTAGGGCCATTTGAAGTTTTATCAGTGTTTGATTTGGGACTCAAGGGTAGCATAGCTTTGAGCGATAGCTTTAATTGGCAAGAGGCTCGAGTAATTTATAGTTACAAAATTTCAAGGTTTTATGACGCTCTATTAAAAAGTTACAAGCATTTGTATGTTGCAAACTTTGATAGGTGTAGGACGTACCGTATAGAAGTTAGGGCCATTTGAAGTTTTCTCAGTGTTTGATTTGGGACTCAAGGGTAGCATAGCTTTGAGCGATAGCTTAAATAGGCAAGAGGCTCGAGTACTTTATTGTTACAAAATTTCAAGGTTTTATGACGCTCCAGTAAAAACTTACAAGCATTTGTATATTGCAAACTTTGATAGGTGTAGGACGTACCGTATAGAAGTTAGGGCCATTTGAAGTTTTATCAGTGTTTGATTTGGGACTCAAGGGTAGCATAGCTTTGAGCGATAGATTAGATTGGCAAGATGCTCGAGTACTTTATTGTTACTAAATTTCAAGGTTTTATGGCGCTCCAGTAAAAAGTTACAAGCATTTGTATATTGCAAACTTTGATAGGAGTAGGACGTACCGTATAGAAGTTAGGGCCATTTGAAGTTTTCTCAGTGTTTGATTTGGGACTCAAGGGTAGCATAGCTTTGAGCGATAGCTTAAATAGGCAAGAGGCTCGATTAATTTATAGTTATAAATTTTCAAGGTTTTATGACGCTCCAGTAAAAACTTACAAGCATTTGTATGTTGCAAACTTTGATAGGTGTAGGACGTACCGTATAGATGTTAGGACCATTTGAAGTTTTCTCAGTGTTTGATTTGGGACTCAAGGGTAGCATAGCTTTGAGCGATAGATTAAATTGGCAAGAGGCTCGAGTACTTTATTGTTACAAAATTTCAAGGTTTTATGACGCTCTATTAAAAAGTTACAAGCATTTGTATGTTGCAAACTTTGATAGGTGTAGGACGTACCGTATAGAAGTTAGGGCCATTTGAAGTTTTATCAGTGTTTGATTTGGGACTCAAGGGTAGCATAGCTTTGAGCGATAGCTTTAATTGGCAAGAGGCTCGAGTAATTTATAGTTACAAAATTTCAAGGTTTTATGACGCTCTATTAAAAAGTTACAAGCATTTGTATGTTGCAAACTTTGATAGGTGTAGGACGTACCGTATAGAAGTTAGGGCCATTTGAAGTTTTATCAGTGTTTGATTTGGGACTCAAGGGTAGCATAGCTTTGAGCGATAGATTAGATTGGCAAGATGCTCGAGTAATTTATAGTTACAAAATTTCAAGGTTTTATGACGCTCCAGTAAAAAGTTACAAGCATTTGTATTTTGCAAACTTTGATAGGTGTAGGACGTACCGTATAGAAGTTAGGGCCATTTGAAGTTTTATCAGTGTTTGATTTGGGACTCAAGGGTAGCATAGCTTTGAGCGATAGCTTAAATAGACAAGAGGCTCGAGTACTTTATTGTTACAAAATTTCAAGGTTTTATGGCGCTCCAGTAAAAAGTTACAAGCATTTGTATATTGCAAACTTTGATAGGAGTAGGACGCACCGTATAGAAGTTAGGGCCATTTGAAGTTTTCTCAGTATTTGATTTGGGACTCAGGGGTAGCATTGCTTTGAGCGATTGCTTAAATAGGCAAGAGGCTCCAATAATTTATAGTTATAAAAATTTAAAGGTTTTATGACGCTCCAGTAAAAACTTACAAGCATTTGTATGTTGCAAATTTTGATAGGTGTAGGACGTACCGTATAGATGTTAGGGCCATTTGAAGTTTTCTCAGTGTTTGATTTGGGACTCAAGGGTAGCATAGCTTTGAGCGATAGCTTAAATAGGCAAGAGGCTCGAGTAATTTATAGTTACAAAATTTCAAGGTTTTATGACGCTCCAGTAAAAACTTACAAGCATTTGTATATTGCAAACTTTGATAGGTGTAGGACGTGCCGTATAGAAGTTAGGGCCATTTGAAGTTTTATCAGTGTTTGATTTGGGACTCAAGGGTAGCATAGCTTTGAGCGATAGATTAGATTGGCAAGAGGCTCGAGTACTTTATTGTTACAAAATTTCAAGGTTTTATGACGCTCCAGTAAAAAGTTACAAGCATTTGTATATTGCAAACTTTGATAGGAGTAGGACGTACCGTATAGAAGTTAGGGCCATTTGAAGTTTTCTCAGCGTTTGATTTGGGACTCAAGGGTAGCATAGCTTTGAGCGATAGCTTAAATAGGCAAGAGGCTCGATTAATTTATAGTTACAAAATTTCAAGGTTTTATGACGCTCCAGTAAAAACTTACAAGCATTTGTATGTTGCAAACTTTGATAGGTGTAGGACGTACCGTATAGATGTTAGGGCCATTTGAAGTTTTCTCTGTGTTTGATTTGGGACTCAAGGGTAGCATAGCTTTGAGCGATAGATTAAATTGGCAAGAGGCTCGAGTACTTTATTGTTACAAAATTTCAAGGTTTTATGACGCTCCAGTAAATCTTACAAGCATTTGTATGTTGCAAACTTTGATAGGTGTAGGACGTACCGTATAGAAGTTAGGGCCATTTGAAGTTTTATCAGTGTTTGATTTGGGACTCAAGGGTAGCATAGCTTTGAGCGATAGATTATATTGGCAAGAATCTCGAGTACTTTATTGTTACAAAATTTCAAGGTTTTATGACGCTCCAGTAAAAAGTTACAAGCATTTGTATGTTGCAAACTTTGATAGGTGTAGGACGTACCGTATAGAAGTTAGGGACATTTGAAGTTTTATCAGTGTTTGATTTGGGACTCAAGGGTAGCATAGCTTTGAGCGATAGCTTTAATTGGCAAGAGGCTCGAGTAATTTATAGTTACAAAATTTCAAGGTTTTATGACGCTCTATTAAAAAGTTACAAGCATTTGTATGTTGCAAACTTTGATAGGTGTAGGACGTACCGTATAGAAGTTAGGGCCATTTGAAGTTTTCTCAGTGTTTGATTTGGGACGCAAGGGTAGCATAGCTTTGAGCGATAGCTTAAATAGGCCAGAGGCTCGAGTACTTTATTGTTACAAAATTTCAAGGTTTTATGACGCTCCAATAAAAACTTACAAGAATTTGTATATTGCAAACTTTGATAGGTGTAGGGCGTACCGTATAGAAGTTAGAGCCATTTGAAGTTTTATCAGTGTTTGATTTGGGACTCAAGGGTAGCATAGCTTTGAGCGATAGATTAGATTGGCAAGAGGCTCGAGTACTTTATTGTTACAAAATTTCAAGGTTTTATGACGCTCCAGTAAAAAGTTACAAGCATTTGTATGTTGCAAACTTTGATAGGTGTAGGACGTACCGTATAGATGTTAGGGCCATTTGAAGTTTTCTCTGTGTTTGATTTGGGACTCAAGGGTAGCATAGCTTTGAGCGATAGATTAAATTGGCAAGAGGCTCGAGTACTTTATTGTTACAAAATTTCAAGGTTTTATGACGCTCTATTAAAAAGTTACAAGCATTTGTATGTTGCAAACTTTGATAGGTGTAGGACGTACCGTATAGAAGTTAGGGCCATTTGAAGTTTTATCAGTGTTTGATTTGGGACTCAAGGGTAGCATAGCTTTGAGCGATAGATTAAATTGGCAAGAGGCTTGAGTACTTTATTGTTACAAAATTTCAAGGTTTTATGACGCTCTATTAAAAAGTTACAAGCATTTGTATGTTGCAAACTTTGATAGGTGTAGGACGTACCGTATAGAAGTTAGGGCCATTTGAAGTTTTATCAGTGTTTGATTTGGGACTCAAGGGTAGCATAGCTTTGAGCGATAGCTTTAATTGGCAAGAGGCTCGAGTAATTTATAGTTACAAAATTTCAAGGTTTTATGACGCTCTATTAAAAAGTTACAAGCATTTGTATGTTGCAAACTTTGATAGGTGTAGGACGTACCGTATAGAAGTTAGGGCCATTTGAAGTTTTCTCAGTGTTTGATTTGGGACGCAAGGGTAGCATAGCTTTGAGCGATAGCTTAAATAGGCAAGAGGCTCGAGTACTTTATTGTTACAAAATTTCAAGGTTTTATGACGCTCCAATAAAAACTTACAAGCATTTGTATATTGCAAACTTTGATAGGTGTAGGACGTACCGTATAGAAGTTAGAGCCATTTGAAGTTTTATCAGTGTTTGATTTGGGACTCAAGGGTAGCATAGCTTTGAGCGATAGATTAGATTGGCAAGAGGCTCGAGTACTTTATTGTTACAAAATTTCAAGGTTTTATGACGCTCTATTAAAAAGTTACAAGCATTTGTATGTTGCAAAGTTTGATAGGTGTAGGACGTACCGTATAGATGTTAGGGCCATTTGAAGTTTTCTCAGTGTTTGATTTGGGACTCAAGGGTAGCATAGCTTTGAGCGATAGATTAAATTGGCAAGAGGCTCGAGTACTTTATTGTTACAAAATTTCAAGGTTTTATGACGCTCTATTAAAAAGTTACAAGCATTTGTATGTTGCAAACATTGATAGGTGTAGGACGTACCGTATAGAAGTTAGGGCCATTTGAAGTTTTCTCAGTGTTTGATTTGGGACTCAAGGGTAGCATAGCTTTGAGCGATTGCTTAAATAGGCAAGAGGCTCCAATAATTTATAGTTACAAAATTTCAAGGTTTTATGACGCTCCAGTAAAAACTTACAAGCATTTGTATGTTGCAAATTTTGATAGGTGTAGGACGTACCGTATAGATGTTAGGGCCATTTGAAGTTTTCTCAGTGTTTGATTTGGGACGCAAGGGTAGCATAGCTTTGAGCGATAGCTTAAATAGGCAAGAGGCTCGAGTACTTTATTGTTACAAAATTTCAAGGTTTTATGACGCTCCAGTAAAAACTTACAAGCATTTGTATATTGCAAACTTTGATAGGTGTAGGACGTACCGTATAGAAGTTAGGGCCATTTGAAGTTTTATCAGTGTTTGCTTTGGGACTCAAGGGTAGCATAACTTTGAGCGATAGCTTAGATTGGCAAGATGCTCGAGTACTTTATTGTTACAAAATTTCAAGGTTTTATGGCGCTCCAGTAAAAAGTTACAAGCATTTGTATATTGCAAACTTTGATAGGAGTAGGACGCACCGTATAGAAGTTAGGGCCATTTGAAGTTTTCTCAGTGTTTGATTTGGGACTCAAGGGTAGCATAGCTTTGAGCGATAGCTTAAATAGGCAAGAGGCTCGATTAATTTATAGTTACAAAATTTCAAGGTTTTATGACGCTCCAGTAAAAACTTACAAGCATTTGTATGTTGCAAACTTTGATAGGTGTAGGACGTACCGTATAGATGTTAGGGCCATTTGAAGTTTTCTCAGTGTTTGATTTGGGACTCAAGGGTAGCATAGCTTTGAGCGATAGATTAAATTGGCAAGAGGCTCGAGTACTTTATTGTTACAAAATTTCAAGGTATTGTGACGCTCCAGTAAAAACTTACAAGCATTTGTATGTTTCAAACTTTGATAGGTGTAGGACGTACCGTATAGAAGTTAGGGCCATTTGAAGTTTTCTCAGTGTTTGATTTGGGACTTAAGGGTAGCATAGCTTTGAGCGATAGCTTAAATAGGCAAGAGGCTCGAGTAATTTATAGTTACAAAATTTCAAGGTTTTAGGACGCTCCAGTAAAAACTTACAAGCATTTGTATATTGCAAACTTTGATAGGTGTAGGACGTACCGTATAGAAGTTAGGACCATTTGAAGTTTTATCAGTGTTTGATTTGGGACTCAAGGGTAGCATAGCTTTGAGCGATAGATTAGATTGGCAAGAGGCTCGAGTACTTTATTGTTACAAAATTTCAAGGTTTTATGACGCTCCAGTAAAAAGTTACAAGCATTTGTATATTGCAAACTTTGATAGGTGTAGGACGTACCGTTTAGAAGTTAGGGCCATTTGAAGTTTTCTCAGTGTTTGATTTGGGACTCAAGGGTAGCAAAGCTTTGAGCGATAGATTAGATTGGCAAGAGGCTCGAGTACTTTATAGTTACACAATTTCAAGTTTTTATGACGCTCCAGTAAAAACTTACAAGCATTTGTATATTGCAAACTTTGATAGGTGTAGGACGTACCGTATACAAGTTAGGGCCACTTGAAGTTTTATCAGTGTTTGATTTGGGACTCAAAGGTAGCATAGCTTTGAGCGAAAGCTTTAATTGGCAAGAGGCTCGAGTACTTTATTGTTACAAAATTACAAGGTTTTATGACGCTCCAGTAAAAAGTTACAAGCATTTGTATGTTCCAAACTTTGATAGGTGTAGGACGTACCGTATAGAAGTTAGGACCATTTGAAGTTTTCTCAGTGTTTGATTTGGGACTCAAGGGTAGCATAGCTTTGAGCGATAGATTAAATTGGCAAGAGGCGCGAGTACTTTATTGTTACAAAATTTCAAGGTTTTCTGACGCTCCAGTAAAAAGTTACAAGCATTTGTATATTGCAAACTTTGATAAGTGTAGGACGTACCGTATAGAAGTTAGGGCCATTTGAAGTTTTCTCGTGTTTGATTTGGGACTCAAGTGTAGCATAGCTTTGAGCGATAGCTTAAATAGGCAAGAGGCTCGAGTAATTTATAGTTACAAAATTTTAAGGTTTTATGACGCTCCAGTAAAAACTTACAAGCATTTGTATATTGCAAACTTTGATAGGTGTAGGACGTACCGTATAGAAGTTAGGGCCATTTGAAGTTTTATCAGTGTTTGATTTGGGACTCAAGGGTAGCATAGCTTTGAGCGATAGATTACATTGGCAAGAGGCTCGAGTACTTTATTGTTACAAAATTTCAAGGTTTTATGACGCTCCAGTAAAAAGTTACAAGCATTTGTATATTGCAAACTTTGATAGGTGTAGGACGTACCGTATAGAAGTTAGGGCCATTTGAAGTTTTCTCAGTGTTTGATTTGGGACTCAAGGGTAGCATAGCTTTGAGCGATTGCTTAAATAGGCAAGAGGCTCGAATAATTTATAGCTACAAAATTTCAAGGTTTTATGACGCTCCAGTAAAAACTTACAAGCATTTGTATGTTGCAAACTTTGATAGGTGTAGGACGTACCGCATACAAGTTAGGGCCATTTGAAGTTTTATCAGTGTCTGGTTTGGGACTCAAGGGTAGCATAGCTTTGAGCGATAGATTAAATTGACAAGAGGCTCGAGTACTTTATTGTTACAAAATTTCAAGGTTTTATGAAGCTCCAGTAAAAAGTTACAAGCATTTGTATGTTGCAAACTTTGATAGGTGTAGGACGTACCGTATAGAAGTTAGGGCCATTTGAAATTTTCTCAGTGTTTGATTTGGGACTCAAGGGTAGCATAGCTTTGAGCGATAGATTAAATTGGCAAGAGGCTCGAGTACTTTATTGTTACAAAATTTCAAGGTTTTATGACGCTCCAGTAAAAAGCATTTGTATATTGCAAACTTTGATAGGTGTAGGACGCACCGTATAGAAGTTAGGACCATTTGAAGTTTTATCAGTGTTTGATTTGGGACTCAAGGGTAGCATAGCTTTGAGCGATAGCTCTTATTGGCAAGAGGCTCGAGTACTTTATTGTTACAAAATTTCAAGGTTTTATGACGCTCCAGTAAAAAGTTACAAGCATTTGTATATTGCAAACTTTGATAGGTGTAGGACGTACCGTTTAGAAGTTAGGGCCATTTGAAGTTTTCTCAGTGTTTGAGTTGGGACTCAAGGGTAGCAAAGCTTTGAGCGATAGATTAGATTGGCAAGAGGCTCGAGTACTTTATAGTTACAAAATTTCAAGGTTTTATGACGCTCCAGTAAAAACTTACAAGCATTTGTATATTGCAAACTTTGATAGGTGTAAGACGTACCGTATACAAGTTAGGGCCACTTGAAGTTTTATCAGTGTTTGATTTGGGACTCAAGGGTAGCATAGCTTTGAGCGAAAGCTTTAATTGGCAAGAGGCTCGAGTACTTTATTGTTACAAAATTACAAGGTTTTATGACGCTCCAGTAAAAAGTTACAAGCATTTGTATGTTGCACACTTTGATAGGTGTAGGACGTACCGTACAGAAGTTAGGGCCATTTGAAGTTTTCTCAGTGTTTGATTTGGGACTCAAGGGTAGCATAGCTTTGAGCGATAGATTAAATTGGCAAGAGGCGCGAGTACTTTATTGTTACAAAATTTCAAGGTTTTCTGACGCTCCAGCAAAAAGTTACAAGCATTTGTATATTGCAAACTTTGATAGGTGTAGGACGTACCGTATACAAGTTAGGGCCACTTGAAGTTTTATCAGTGTTTGATTTGGGACTCAAGGGTAGCATAGCTTTGAGCGATAGATTATATTGGTAAGAGGCTCGAGTACTTTATTGTTACAAAATTTCAAGGTTTTATGACGCTCCAGTAAAAACTTACAAGCATTTGTATATTGCAAACTTTGATAGGTGTAGTACGTACCGTATAGAAGTTAGAGCCATTTGAAGTTTTATCAGTGTTTGATTTGGGACTCAAGGATAGCATAGCTTTGAGAGATAGCTTTAATTGACAAGAGGCTCGAGTACTTTATTGTTACAAAATTTCAAGGTTTTGTGACGCTCCAGTAAAAACTGACAAGCATTTGTATATTGCAAACTTTGATAGGTGTAGGACGTACCGTTTAGAAGTTAGGGCCACTTGAAGTTTTCTCAGTGTTTGATTTGGGACTCAAGGGTAGCATAGCTTTGAGCGATAGATTAGATTGGCAAGAGGCTCGAGTACTTTATAGTTACAAAATTTCAAGGTTTTATGACGCTCCAGTAAAAACTTACAAGCATTTGTATATTGCAAACTTTGATAGGTGTAGGACGTACCGTATACAAGTTAGGGCCATTTGAAGTTTTATCAGTGTTTGATTTGGGACTCAAGGGTAGCATAGCTTTGAGCGAAAGCTTTAATTGGCAAGAGGCTCGTGTACTTTATTGTTACAAAATTACAAGGTTTTATGACGCTCCAGTAAAAAGTTACAAGCATTTGTATGTTGCAAACTTTGATAGGTGTAGGACGTACCGTATAGAAGTTAGGGCCATTTGAAGTTTTCTCATTGTTTGATTTGGGACTCAAGGGTAGCATAGCTTTGAGCGATAGATTAAATTGGCAAGAGGCGCGAGTACTTTATTGTTACAAAATTTCAAGGTTTTATGACGCTCCAGTAAAAACTTACAAGCATTTGTATGTTGCAAACTTTAATAGGTGTAGGACGTACCGTATACAAGTTAGGGCCATTTGAAGTTTTCTCAGTGATTGATTTGGGACTCAAGGGTAGCATAGCTTTGAGCGATAGATTAGATTGGCAAGAGGCTCGAGTACTTTATTGTTACAAAATTTCAAGGTTTTATGACGCTCCAGTAAAAACTTACAAGCATTTGTATATTGCAAACTTTGATAGGTGTAGTACGTACCGTATAGAAGTTAGAGCCATTTGAAGTTTTATCAGTGTTTGATTTGGGACTCAAGGGTAGCATAGCTTTGAGAGATAGCTTTAATTGACAAGAGGCTCGAGTACTTTATTGTTACAAAATTTCAAGGTTTTGTGACGCTCCAGTAAAAACTGACAAGCATTTGTATATTGCAAACTTTGATAGGTGTAGGACGTACCGTTTAGAAGTTAGGGCCATTTGAAGTTTTCTCAGTGTTTGATTTGGGACTCAAGGGTAGCATAGCTTTGAGCGATAGATTAGATTGGCAAGAGGCTCGAGTACTTTATAGTTACAAAATTTCAAGGTTTTATGACGCTCCAGTAAAAACTTACAAGCATTTGTATATTGCAAACTTTGATAGGTGTAGGACGTACCGTATACAAGTTAGGGCCATTTGAAGTTTTATCAGTGTTTGATTTGGGACTCAAGGGTAGCATAGCTTTGAGCGAAAGCTTTAATTGGCAAGAGGCTCGTGTACTTTATTGTTACAAAATTACAAGGTTTTATGACGCTCCAGTAAAAAGTTACAAGCATTTGTATGTTGCAAACTTTGATAGGTGTAGGACGTACCGTACAGAAGTTAGGGCCATTTGAAGTTTTCTCAGTGTTTGATTTGGGACTCAAGGGTAGCATAGCTTTGAGCGATAGATTAAATTGGCAAGAGGCGCGAGTACTTTATTGTTACAAAATTTCAAGGTTTTCTGACGCTCCAGCAAAAAGTTACAAGCATTTGTATATTGCAAACTTTGATAGGTGTAGGACGTACCGTATACAAGTTAGGGCCACTTGAAGTTTTATCAGTGTTTGATTTGGGACTCAAGGGTAGCATAGCTTTGAGCGATAGATTAGATTGGTAAGAGGCTCGAGTACTTTATTGTTACAAAATTTCAAGGTTTTATGACGCTCCAGTAAAAACTTACAAGCATTTGTATATTGCAAACTTTGATAGGTGTAGTACGTACCGTATAGAAGTTAGAGCCATTTGAAGTTTTATCAGTGTTTGATTTGGGACTCAAGGGTAGCATAGCTTTGAGAGATAGCTTTAATTGACAAGAGGCTCGAGTACTTTATTGTTACAAAATTTCAAGGTTTTGTGACGCTCCAGTAAAAACTGACAAGCATTTGTATATTGCAAACTTTGATAGGTGTAGGACGTACCGTTTAGAAGTTAGGGCCACTTGAAGTTTTCTCAGTGTTTGATTTGGGACTCAAGGGTAGCATAGCTTTGAGCGATAGATTAGATTGGCAAGAGGCTCGAGTACTTTATAGTTACAAAATTTCAAGGTTTTATGACGCTCCAGTAAAAACTTACAAGCATTTGTATATTGCAAACTTTGATAGGTGTAGGACGTACCGTATACAAGTTAGGGCCATTTGAAGTTTTATCAGTGTTTGATTTGGGACTCAAGGGTAGCATAGCTTTGAGCGAAAGCTTTAATTGGCAAGAGGCTCGTGTACTTTATTGTTACAAAATTACAAGGTTTTATGACGCTCCAGTAAAAAGTTACAAGCATTTGTATGTTGCAAACTTTGATAGGTGTAGGACGTACCGTATAGAAGTTAGGGCCATTTGAAGTTTTCTCATTGTTTGATTTGGGACTCAAGGGTAGCATAGCTTTGAGCGATAGATTAAATTGGCAAGAGGCGCGAGTACTTTATTGTTACAAAATTTCAAGGTTTTATGACGCTCCAGTAAAAACTTACAAGCATTTGTATGTTGCAAACTTTAATAGGTGTAGGACGTACCGTATACAAGTTAGGGCCATTTGAAGTTTTCTCAGTGATTGATTTGGGACTCAAGGGTAGCATAGCTTTGAGCGATAGATTAGATTGGCAAGAGGCTCGAGTACTTTATTGTTACAAAATTTCAAGGTTTTATGACGCTCCAGTAAAAACTTACAAGCATTTGTATATTGCAAACTTTGATAGGTGTAGTACGTACCGTATAGAAGTTAGAGCCATTTGAAGTTTTATCAGTGTTTGATTTGGGACTCAAGGGTAGCATAGCTTTGAGAGATAGCTTTAATTGACAAGAGGCTCGAGTACTTTATTGTTACAAAATTTCAAGGTTTTGTGACGCTCCAGTAAAAACTGACAAGCATTTGTATATTGCAAACTTTGATAGGTGTAGGACGTACCGTTTAGAAGTTAGGGCCATTTGAAGTTTTCTCAGTGTTTGATTTGGGACTCAAGGGTAGCATAGCTTTGAGCGATAGATTAGATTGGCAAGAGGCTCGAGTACTTTATAGTTACAAAATTTCAAGGTTTTATGACGCTCCAGTAAAAACTTACAAGCATTTGTATATTGCAAACTTTGATAGGTGTAGGACGTACCGTATAGAAGTTAGGGCCATTTGAAGTTTTATCAGTGTTTGATTTGGGACTCAAGGGTAGCATAGCTTTGAGCGAAAGCTTTAATTGGCAAGAGGCTCGTGTACTTTATTGTTACAAAATTACAAGGTTTTATGACGCTCCAGTAAAAAGTTACAAGCATTTGTATGTTGCAAACTTTGATAGGTGTAGGACGTACCGTATAGAAGTTAGGGCCATTTGAAGTTTTCTCATTGTTTGATTTGGGACTCAAGGGTAGCATAGCTTTGAGCGATAGATTAAATTGGCAAGAGGCGCGAGTACTTTATTGTTACAAAATTTCAAGGTTTTATGACGCTCCAGTAAAAACTTACAAGCATTTGTATGTTGCAAACTTTAATAGGTGTAGGACGTACCGTATACAAGTTAGGGCCATTTGAAGTTTTATCAGTGTCTGGTTTGGGACTCAAGGGTAGCATAGCTTTGAGCGATAGATTAAATTGACAAGAGGCTCGAGTACTTTATTGTTACAAAATTTCAAGGTTTTATGACGCTCCAGTAAAAAGTTACAAGCATTTGTATGTTGCAAACTTTGATAGGTGTAGGACGTACCGTATAGAAGTTAGGGCCATTTGAAATTTTCTCAGTGTTTGACTTGGGACTCAAGGATAGCATAGCTTTGAGCGATAGATTAAATTGGCAAGTAGCTCGAGTACTATATTGTTACAAAATTTCAAGGTTTTATGACGCTCCAGTAAAAAGTTACAAGCATTTGTATGTTGCAAACTTTGATAGGTGTATGACGTACCGTATCGAAGTTAGGGCCATTTGAAGTTTTCTCAGTGATTGATTTGGGACTCAAGGGTAGCATAGCTTTGAGCGATATATTAGATTGGCAAGAGGCTCGAGTACTTTATTGTTACAAAATTTCAAGGTTTTATGACGCTCCAGTAAAAACTTACAAGCATTTGTATATTGCAAACTTTGATAGGTGTAGTACGTACCGTATAGAAGTTAGAGCCATTTGAAGTTTTATCAGTGTTTGATTTGGGACTCAAGGGTAGCATAGCTTTGAGAGATAGCTTTAATTGACAAGAGGCTCGAGTACTTTATTGTTACAAAATTTCAAGGTTTTGTGACGCTCCAGTAAAAACTGACAAGCATTTGTATATTGCAAACTTTGATAGGTGTAGGACGTACCGTTTAGAAGTTAGGGCCATTTGAAGTTTTCTCAGTGTTTGATTTGGGACTCAAGGGTAGCATAGCTTTGAGCGATAGATTAGATTGGCAAGAGGCTCGAGTACTTTATAGTTACAACATTTCAAGGTTTTATGACGCTCCAGTAAAAACTTACAAGCATTTGTATATTGCAAACTTTGATAGGTGTAGGACGTACCGTATACAAGTTAGGGCCATTTGAAGTTTTATCAGTGTTTGATTTGGGACTCAAAGGTAGCATAGCTTTGAGCGAAAGCTTTAATTGGCAAGAGGCTCGAGTACTTTATTGTTACAAAATTACAAGGTTTTATGACGCTCCAGTAAAAAGTTACAAGCATTTGTATGTTGCAAACTTTGATAGGTGTAGGACGTACCGTATAGAAGTTAGGGCCATTTGAAGTTTTCTCAGTGTTTGATTTGGGACTCAAGGGTAGCATAGCTTTGAGCGATAGATTAAATTGGCAAGAGGCGCGAGTACTTTATTGTTACAAAATTTCAAGGTTTTCTGACGCTCCAGTAAAAAGTTACAAGCATTTGTATATTGCAAACTTTGATAAGTGTAGGACGTACCGTATAGAAGTTAGGGCCATTTGAAGTTTTCTCGTGTTTGATTTGGGACTCAAGTGTAGCATAGCTTTGAGCGATAGCTTAAATAGGCAAGAGGCTCGAATAATTTATAGTTACAAAATTTTAAGGTTTTATGACGCTCCAGTAAAAACTTACAAGCATTTGTATATTGCAAACTTTGATAGGTGTAGGACGTACCGTATAGAAGTTAGGGCCATTTGAAGTTTTATCAGTGTTTGATTTGGGACTCAAGGGTAGCATAGCTTTGAGCGATAGATTATATTGGCAAGAGGCTCGAGTACTTTATTGTTACAAAATTTCAAGGTTTTATGACGCTCCAGTAAAAAGTTACAAGCATTTGTATATTGCAAACTTTGATAGGTGTAGGACGTACCGTATAGAAGTTAGGGCCATTTGAAGTTTTCTCAGTGTTTGATTTGGGACTCAAGGGTAGCATAGCTTTGAGCGATTGCTTAAATAGGCAAGAGGCTCGAATAATTTATAGTTACAAAATTTCAAGGTTTTATGACGCTCCAGTAAAAACTTACAAGCATTTGTATGTTGCAAACTTTGATAGGTGTAGGACGTACCGCATACAAGTTAGGGCCATTTGAAGTTTTATCAGTGTCTGGTTTGGGACTCAAGGGTAGCATAGCTTTGAGCGATAGATTAAATTGACAAGAGGCTCGAGTACTTTATTGTTACAAAATTTCAAGGTTTTATGAAGCTCCAGTAAAAAGTTACAAGCATTTGTATATTGCAAACTTTGATAGGTGTAGGACGTACCGTATACAAGTTAGGGCCATTTGAAGTTTTATCAGTGTTTGATTTGGGACTCAAGGGTAGCATAGCTTTGAGCGAAAGCTTTAATTGGCAAGAGGCTCGTGTACACTATTTTGTTACAAAATTACAAGGTTTTATGACGCTCCAGTAAAAAGTTACAAGCATTTGTATGTTGCAAACTTTGATAGGTGTAGGACGTACCGTATAGAAGTTAGGGCCATTTGAAGTTTTCTCATTGTTTGATTTGGGACTCAAGGGTAGCATAGCTTTGAGCGATAGATTAAATTGGCAAGAGGCGCGAGTACTTTATTGTTACAAAATTTCAAGGTTTTATGACGCTCCAGTAAAAACTTACAAGCATTTGTATGTTGCAAACTTTAATAGGTGTAGGACGTACCGTATACAAGTTAGGGCCATTTGAAGTTTTCTCAGTGATTGATTTGGGACTCAAGGGTAGCATAGCTTTGAGCGATAGATTAGATTGGCAAGAGGCTCGAGTACTTTATTGTTACAAAATTTCAAGGTTTTATGACGCTCCAGTAAAAACTTACAAGCATTTGTATATTGCAAACTTTGATAGGTGTAGTACGTACCGTATAGAAGTTAGAGCCATTTGAAGTTGTATCAGTGTTTGATTTGGGACTCAAGGGTAGCATAGCTTTGAGAGATAGCTTTAATTGACAAGAGGCTCGAGTACTTTATTGTTACAAAATTTCAAGGTTTTGTGACGCTCCAGTAAAAACTGACAAGCATTTGTATATTGCAAACTTTGATAGGTGTAGGATGTACCGTTTAGAAGTTAGGGCCATTTGAAGTTTTCTCAGTGTTTGATTTGGGACTCAAGGGTAGCATAGCTTTGAGCGATAGATTAGATTGGCAAGAGGCTCGAGTACTTTATAGTTACAAAATTTCAAGGTTTTATGACGCTCCAGTAAAAACTTACAAGCATTTGTATATTGCAAACTTTGATAGGTGTAGGACGTACCGTATACAAGTTAGGGCCATTTGAAGTTTTATCAGTGTTTGATTTGGGACTCAAGGGTAGCATAGCTTTGAGCGAAAGCTTTAATTGGCAAGAGGCTCGTGTACTTTATTGTTACAAAATTACAAGGTTTTATGACGCTCCAGTAAAAAGTTACAAGCATTTGTATGTTGCAAACTTTGATAGGTGTAGGACGTACCGTATAGAAGTTAGGGCCATTTGAAGTTTTCTCATTGTTTGATTTGGGACTCAAGGGTAGCATAGCTTTGAGCGATAGATTAAATTGGCAAGAGGCGCGAATACTTTATTGTTACAACATTTCAAGGTTTTATGACGCTCCAGTAAAAACTTACAAGCATTTGTATGTTGCAAACTTTAATAGGTGTAGGACGTACCGTATACAAGTTAGGGCCATTTGAAGTTTTATCAGTGTCTGGTTTGGGACTCAAGGGTAGCATAGCTTTGAGCGATAGATTAAATTGACAAGAGGCTCGAGTACCTTATTGTTACAAAATTTCAAGGTTTTATGACGCTCCAGTAAAAAGTTACAAGCATTTGTATGTTGCAAACTTTGATAGGTGTAGGACGTACCGTATAGAAGTTAGGGCCATTTGAAATTTTCTCAGTGTTTGATTTGGGACTCAAGGATAGCATAGCTTTGAGCGATAGATTAAATTGGCAAGTAGCTCGAGTACTTTATTGTTACAAAATTTCAAGGTTTTATGACGCTCCAGTAAAAAGTTACAAGCATTTGTATGTTGCAAACTTTGATAGGTGTAGGACGTACCGTATCGAAGTTAGGGCCATTTGAAGTTTTCTCAGTGTTTGATTTGGGACTCAAGGGTAGCATAGCTTTGAGCGATAGATTAAATTGGCAAGAGGCTCGAGTACTTTATTGTTACAAAATTTCAAGGTTTTATAACGCTCCAGTAAAAAGTTACAAGCATTTGTATGTTGCAAACTTTGATAGGTGTAGGACGTACCGTATACAAGTTAGAGCCATTTGAAGTTTTATCAGTGTCTGATTTGGGACTCAAGGGTAGCATAGCTTTGAGCGATAGCTTAAATTGACATGAGGCTCGAGTACTTTATTGTTACAAAATTTCAAGGTTTTCTGACGCTCCAGTAAAAAGTTACAAGCATTTGTATGTTGCAAACTTTGATAGGTGTAGGACGTATACAAGTTAGGGCCGTTTGAAGTTGTATCAGTGTCTGATTTGGGACTCAAGGGTAGCATAGCTTTGAGCGATAGATTAAATAGACAAGAGGCTCGGGTACTTGATTGTTACAAAATTTCAAGGTTTTGTGAAGCTCCAGTAAAAAGTTACAAGCATTTGTATGTTCCAAACTTTGATAGGTGTAGGACGTACCGTATAGAAGTTAGGGCCATTTGAAATTTTCTCAGTGTTTGATTTGGGACTCAAGGATAGCATAGCTTTGAGCGATAGATTAAATTGGCAAGTAGCTCGAGTACTTTATTGTTACAAAATTTCAAGGTTTTATGACGCTCCAGTAAAAAGTTACAAGCATTTGTATGTTGCAAACTTTGATAGGTGTAGGACGTACCGTATCGAAGTTAGGGCCATTTGAAGTTTTCTCAGTGATTGATTTGGGACTCAAGGGTAGCATAGCTTTGAGCGATAGATTAGATTGGCAAGAGGCTCGAGTACTTTATTGTTACAAAATTTCAAGGTTTTATGACGCTCCAGTAAAAACTTACAAGCATTTGTATATTGCAAACTTTGATAGGTGTAGTACGTACCGTATAGAAGTTAGAGCCATTTGAAGTTTTATCAGTGTTTGATTTGGGACTCAAGGGTAGCATAGCTTTGAGAGATAGCTTTAATTGACAAGAGGCTCGAGTACTTTATTGTTACAAAATTTCAAGGTTTTGTGACGCTCCAGTAAAAACTGACAAGCATTTGTATATTGCAAACTTTGATAGGTGTAGGACGTACCGTTTAGAAGTTAGGGCCATTTGAAGTTTTCTCAGTGTTTGATTTGGGACTCAAGGGTAGCATAGCTTTGAGCGATAGATTAGATTGGCAAGAGGCTCGAGTACTTTATAGTTACAAAATTTCAAGGTTTTATGACGCTCCAGTAAAAACTTACAAGCATTTGTATATTGCAAACTTTGATAGGTGTAAGACGTACCGTATACAAGTTAGGGCCACTTGAAGTTTTATCAGTGTTTGATTTGGGACTCAAGGGTAGCATAGCTTTGAGCGAAAGCTTTAATTGGCAAGAGGCTCGAGTACTTTATTGTTACAAAATTACAAGGTTTTATGACGCTCCAGTAAAAAGTTACAAGCATTTGTATGTTGCACACTTTGATAGGTGTAGGACGTACCGTACAGAAGTTAGGGCCATTTGAAGTTTTCTCAGTGTTTGATTTGGGACTCAAGGGTAGCATAGCTTTGAGCGATAGATTAAATTGGCAAGAGGCGCGAGTACTTTATTGTTACAAAATTTCAAGGTTTTCTGACGCTCCAGCAAAAAGTTACAAGCATTTGTATATTGCAAACTTTGATAGGTGTAGGACGTACCGTTTAGAAGTTAGGGCCATTTGAAGTTTTCTCAGTGTTTGATTTGGGACTCAAGGGTAGCATAGCTTTGAGCGATAGATTAGATTGGCAAGAGGCTCGAGTACTTTATAGTTACAAAATTTCAAGGTTTTATGACGCTCCAGTAAAAACTTACAAGCATTTGTATATTGCAAACTTTGATAGGTGTAAGACGTACCGTATACAAGTTAGGGCCACTTGAAGTTTTATCAGTGTTTGATTTGGGACTCAAGGGTAGCATAGCTTTGAGCGAAAGCTTTAATTGGCAAGAGGCTCGAGTACTTTATTGTTACAAAATTACAAGGTTTTATGACGCTCCAGTAAAAAGTTACATGCATTTGTATGTTGCACACTTTGATAGGTGTAGGACGTACCGTACAGAAGTTAGGGCCATTTGAAGTTTTCTCAGTGTTTGATTTGGGACTCAAGGGTAGCATAGCTTTGAGCGATAGATTAAATTGGCAAGAGGCGCGAGTACTTTATTGTTACAAAATTTCAAGGTTTTCTGACGCTCCAGCAAAAAGTTACAAGCATTTGTATATTGCAAACTTTGATAGGTGTAGGACGTACCGTATACAAGTTAGGGCCACTTGAAGTTTTATCAGTGTTTGATTTGGGACTCAAGGGTAGCATAGCTTTGAGCGATAGATTAGATTGGCAAGAGGCTCGAGTACTTTATTGTTACAAAATTTCAAGGTTTTATGACGCTCCAGTAAAAACTTACAAGCATTTGTATATTGCAAACTTTGATAGGTGTAGTACGTACCGTATAGAAGTTAGAGCCATTTGAAGTTTTATCAGTGTTTGATTTGGGACTCAAGGGTAGCATAGCTTTGAGAGATAGCTTTAATTGACAAGAGGCTCGAGTACTTTATTGTTACAAAATTTCAAGGTTTTGTGACGCTCCAGTAAAAACTGACAAGCATTTGTATATTGCAAACTTTGATAGGTGTAGGACGTACCGTTTAGAAGTTAGGGCCATTTGAAGTTTTATCAGTGTTTGATTTGGGACTCAAGGGTAGCATAGCTTTGAGCGATAGATTACATTGGCAAGAGGCTCGAGTACTTTATTGTTACAAAATTTCAAGATTTTATGACGCTCCAGTAAAAAGTTACAAGCATTTGTATATTGCAAACTTTGATAGGTGTAGGACGTACCGTATAGAAGTTAGGGCCATTTGAAGTTTTCTCAGTGTTTGATTTGGGACTCAAGGGTAGCATAGCTTTGAGCGATTGCTTAAATAGGCAAGAGGCTCGAATAATTTATAGTTACAAAATTTCAAGGTTTTATGAAGCTCCAGTAAAAACTTACAAGCATTTGTATGTTGCAAACTTTGATAGGTGTAGGACGTACCGCATACAAGTTAGGGCCATTTGAAGTTTTATCAGTGTCTGGTTTGGGACTCAAGGGTAGCATAGCTTTGAGCGATAGATTAAATTGACAAGAGGCTCGAGTACTTTATTGTTACAAAATTTCAAGGTTTTATGAAGCTCCAGTAAAAAGTTACAAGCATTTGTATGTTGCAAACTTTGAAAGGTGTAGGACGTACCGCATACAAGTTAGGGCCATTTGAAGTTTTATCAGTGTCTGGTTTGGGACTCAAGGGTAGCATAGCTTTGAGCGATAGATTAAATTGACAAGAGGCTCGAGTACTTTATTGTTACAAAATTTCAAGGTTTTATGAAGCTCCAGTAAAAAGTTACAAGCATTTGTATATTGCAAACTTTGATAGGTGTAGGACGTACCGTATACAAGTTAGGGCCATTTGAAGTTTTATCAGTGTTTGATTTGGGACTCAAGGGTAGCATAGCTTTGAGCGAAAGCTTTAATTGGCAAGAGGCTCGTGTACTTTATTGTTACAAAATTACAAGGTTTTATGACGCTCCAGTAAAAAGTTACAAGCATTTGTATGTTGCAAACTTTGATAGGTGTAGGACGTACCGTATAGAAGTTAGGGCCATTTGAAGTTTTCTCATTGTTTGATTTGGGACTCAAGGGTAGCATAGCTTTGAGCGATAGATTAAATTGGCAAGAGGCGCGAGTACTTTATTGTTACAAAATTTCAAGGTTTTATGACGCTCCAGTAAAAAGTTACAAGCATTTGTATGTTGCAAACTTTGATAGGTGTAGGACGTACCGTATCGAAGTTAGGGCCATTTGAAGTTTTCTCAGTGATTGATTTGGGACTCAAGGGTAGCATAGCTTTGAGCGATAGATTAGATTGGCAAGAGGCTCGAGTACTTTATTGTTACAAAATTTCAAGGTTTTATGACGCTCCAGTAAAAACTTACAAGCATTTGTATATTGCAAACTTTGATAGGTGTAGTACGTACCGTATAGAAGTTAGAGCCATTTGAAGTTTTATCAGTGTTTGATTTGGGACCAAGGGTAGCATAGCTTTGAGAGATAGCTTTAATTGACAAGAGGCTCGAGTACTTTATTGTTACAAAATTTCAAGGTTTTGTGACGCTTCAGTAAAAACTGACAAGCATTTGTATATTGCAAACTTTGATAGGTGTAGGACGTACCGTTTAGAAGTTAGGGCCATTTGAAGTTTTCTCAGTGTTTGATTTGGGACTCAAGGGTAGCATAGCTTTGAGCGATAGATTAGATTGGCAAGAGGCTCGAGTACTTTATAGTTACAAAATTTCAAGGTTTTATGACGCTCCAGTAAAAACTTACAAGCATTTTTATATTGCAAACTTTGATAGGTGTAAGACGTACCGTATACAAGTTAGGGCCACTTGAAGTTTTATCAGTGTTTGATTTGGGACTCAAGGGTAGCATAGCTTTGAGCGAAAGCTTTAATTGGCAAGAGGCTCGAGTACTTTATTGTTACAAAATTACAAGGTTTTATGACGCTCCAGTAAAAAGTTACAAGCATTTGTATGTTGCACACTTTGATAGGTGTAGGACGTACCGTACAGAAGTTAGGGCCATTTGAAGTTTTCTCAGTGTTTGATTTGGGACTCAAGGGTAGCATAGCTTTGAGCGATAGATTAAATTGGCAAGAGGCGCGAGTACTTTATTGTTACAAAATTTCAAGGTTTTCTGACGCTCCAGCAAAAAGTTACAAGCATTTGTATATTGCAAGCTTTGATAGGTGTAGGACGTACCGTTTAGAAGTTAGGGCCATTTGAAGTTTTCTCAGTGTTTGATTTGGGACTCAAGGGTAGCATAGCTTTGAGCGATAGATTAGATTGGCAAGAGGCTCGAGTACTTTATAGTTACAAAATTTCAAGGTTTTATGACGCTCCAGTAAAAACTTACAAGCATTTGTATATTGCAAACTTTGATAGGTGTAAGACGTACCGTATACAAGTTAGGGCCACTTGAAGTTTTATCAGTGTTTGATTTGGGACTCAAGGGTAGCATAGCTTTGAGCGAAAGCTTTAATTGGCAAGAGGCTCGAGTACTTTATTGTTACAAAATTACAAGGTTTTATGACGCTCCAGTAAAAAGTTACACGCATTTGTATGTTGCACACTTTGATAGGTGTAGGACGTACCGTACAGAAGTTAGGGCCATTTGAAGTTTTCTCAGTGTTTGATTTGGGACTCAAGGGTAGCATAGCTTTGAGCGATAGATTAAATTGGCAAGAGGCGCGAGTACTTTATTGTTAGAAAATTTCAAGGTTTTCTGACGCTCCAGCAAGAAGTTACAAGCATTTGTATATTGCAAACTTTGATAGGTGTAGGTCGTACCGTATACAAGTTAGGGCCACTTGAAGTTTTATCAGTGTTTGATTTGGGACTCAAGGGTAGCATAGCTTTGAGCGATAGATTAGATTGGGAAGAGGCTCGAGTACTTTATTGTTACAAAATTTCAAGGTTTTATGACGCTCCAGTAAAAACTTACAAGCATTTGTATATTGCAAACTTTGATAGGTGTAGTACGTACCGTATAGAAGTTAGAGCCATTTGAAGTTTTATCAGTGTTTGATTTGGGACTCAAGGGTAGCATAGCTTTGAGAGATAGCTTTAATTGACAAGAGGCTCGAGTACTTTATTGTTACAAAATTTCAAGGTTTTGTGACGCTCCAGTAAAAACTGACAAGCATTTGTATATTGCAAACTTTGATAGGTGTAGGACGTACCGTTTAGAAGTTAGGGCCATTTGAAGTTTTATCAGTGTTTGATTTGGGACTCAAGGGTAGCATAGCTTTGAGCGATAGATTACATTGGCAAGAGGCTCAAGTACTTTATTGTTACAAAATTTCAAGGTTTTATGACGCTCCAGTAAAAACTTACAAGCATTTGTATATTGCAAACTTTGATAGGTGTAGTACGTACCGTATAGAAGTTAGAGCCATTTGAAGTTTTATCAGTGTTTGATTTGGGACTCAAGGGTAGCATAGCTTTGAGAGATAGCTTTAATTGACAAGAGGCTCGAGTACTTTATTGTTACAAAATTTCAAGGTTTTGTGACGCTCCAGTAAAAACTGACAAGCATTTGTATATTGCAAACTTTGATAGGTGTAGGACGTACCGTTTAGAAGTTAGGGCCATTTTTAGTTTTATCAGTGTTTGATTTGGGACTCAAGGGTAGCATAGCTTTGAGCGATAGATTAAATTGGCAAGAGGCGCGAGTACTTTATTGTTACAAAATTTCAAGGTTTTCTGACGCTCCAGCAAAAAGTTACAAGCATTTGTATATTGCAAACTTTGATAGGTGTAGGACGTACCGTATACAAGTTAGGGCCACTTGAAGTTTTATCAGTGTTTGATTTGGGACTCAAGGGTAGCATAGCTTTGAGCGATAGATTAGATTGGCAAGAGGCTCGAGTACTTTATTGTTACAAAATTTCAAGGTTTTATGACGCTCCAGTAAAAACTTACAAGCATTTGTATATTGCAAACTTTGATAGGTGTAGTACGTACCGTATAGAAGTTAGAGCCATTGGAAGTTTTATCAGTGTTTGATTTGGGACTCAAGGGTAGCATAGCTTTCAGAGATAGCTTTAATTGACAAGAGGCTCGAGTACTTTATTGTTACAAAATTTCAAGGTTTTGTGACGCTCCAGTAAAAACTGACAAGCATTTGTATATTGCAAACTTTGATAGGTGTAGGACGTACCGTTTAGAAGTTAGGGCCATTTGAAGTTTTATCAGTGTTTGATTTGGGACTCAAGGGTAGCATAGCTTTGAGCGATAGATTACATTGGCAAGAGGCTCGAGTACTTTATTGTTACAAAATTTCAAGGTTTTATGACGCTCCAGTAAAAAGTTACAAGCATTTGTATATTGCACACTTTGATAGGTGTAGGACGTACCGTACAGAAGTTAGGGCCATTTGAAGTTTTATCAGTGTTTGATTTGGGACTCAAGGGTAGCATAGCTTTGAGAGATAGCTTTAATTGACAAGAGGCTCGAGTACTTTATTGTTACAAAATTTCAAGGTTTTGTGACGCTCCAGTAAAAACTGACAAGCATTTGTATATTGCAAACTTTGATAGGTGTAGGACGTACCGTTTAGAAGTTAGGGCCATTTGAAGTTTTATCAGTGTTTGATTTGGGACTCAAGGGTAGCATAGCTTTGAGCGATAGATTAGATTGGCAAGAGGCTCGAGTACTTTATTGTTACAAAATTTCAAGGTTTTATGACGCTCCAGTAAAAAGTTACAAGCATTTGTATGTTGCAAACTTTGATAGGTGTAGGACGTACCGTATAGAAGTTAGGGCCATTTGAAATTTTCTCAGTGTTTGATTTGGGACTCAAGGATAGCATAGCTTTGAGCGATAGATTAAATTGGCAAGTAGCTCGAGTACTTTATTGTTACAAAATTTCAAGGTTTTATGACGCTCTAGTAAAAAGTTACAAGCATTTGTATGTTGCAAACTTTGATAGGTGTAGGACGTACCGTATCGAAGTTAGGGCCATTTGAAGTTTTCTCAGTGATTGATTTGGGACTCAAGGGTAGCATAGCTTTGAGCGATAGATTAGATTGGCAAGAGGCTCGAGTACTTTATTGTTACAAAATTTCAAGGTTTTATGACGCTCCAGTAAAAACTTACAAGCATTTGTATATTGCAAACTTTGATAGGTGTAGGACGTACCGTATACAAGTTAGGGCCATTTGAAGTTTTATCAGTGTTTGATTTGGGACTCAAGGGTAGCATAGCTTTGAGCGAAAGCTTTAATTGGCAAGAGGCTCGTGTACTTTATTGTTACAAAATTACAAGGTTTTGTGACGCTCCAGTAAAAACTGACAAGCATTTGTATATTGCAAACTTTGATAGGTGTAGGACGTACCGTTTAGAAGTTAGGGCCATTTGAAGTTTTCTCAGTGTTTGATTTGGGACTCAAGGGTAGCATAGCTTTGAGCGATAGATTAGATTGGCAAGAGGCTCGAGTACTTTATAGTTACAAAATTTCAAGGTTTTATGACGCTCCAGTAAAAACTTACAAGCATTTGTATATTGCAAACTTTGATAGGTGTAGGACGTACCGTATACAAGTTAGGGCCATTTGAAGTTTTATCAGTGTTTGATTTGGGACTCAAGGGTAGCATAGCTTTGAGCGAAAGCTTTAATTGGCAAGAGGCTCGTGTACTTTATTGTTACAAAATTACAAGGTTTTATGACGCTCCAGTAAAAAGTTACAAGCATTTGTATGTTGCAAACTTTGATAGGTGTAGGACGTACCGTATACAAGTTAGGGCCATTTGAAGTTTTATCAGTGTCTGGTTTGGGACTCAAGGGTAGCATAGCTTTGAGCGATAGATTAAATTGACAAGAGGCTCGAGTACTTTATTGTTACAAAATTTCAAGGTTTTATGACGCTCCAGTAAAAAGTTACAAGCATTTGTATGTTGCAAACTTTGATAGGTGTAGGACGTACCGTATAGAAGTTAGGGTCATTTGAAATTTTCTCAGTGTTTGATTTGGGACTCAAGGATAGCATAGCTTTGAGCGATAGATTAAATTGGCAAGTAGCTCGAGTACTTTATTGTTACAAAATTTCAAGGTTTTATGACGCTCCAGTAAAAAGTTACAAGCATTTGTATGTTTGCAACTTTGATAGGTGTAGGACGTACCGTATCGAAGTTAGGGCCATTTGAAGTTTTCTCAGTGATTGATTTGGGACTCAAGGGTAGCATAGCTTTGAGCGATAGATTAGATTGGCAAGAGGCTCGAGTACTTTATTGTTACAAAATTTCAAGGTTTTATGACGCTCCAGTAAAAACTTACAAGCATTTGTATATTGCAAACTTTGATAGGTGTAGGACGTACCGCATACAAGTTAGAGCCATTTGAAGTTTTATCAGTGTTTGATTTGGGACTCAAGGGTAGCATAGCTTTGAGAGATAGCTTTAATTGACAAGAGGCTCGAGTACTTTATTGTTACAAAATTTCAAGGTTTTGTGACGCTCCAGTAAAAACTGACAAGCATTTGTATATTGCAAACTTTGATAGGTGTAGGACGTACCGTTTAGAAGTTAGGGCCATTTGAAGTTTTCTCAGTGTTTGATTTGGGACTCAAGGGTAGCATAGCTTTGAGCGATAGATTAGATTGGCAAGAGGCTCGAGTACTTTATAGTTACAAAATTTCAAGGTTTTATGACGCTCCAGTAAAAACTTACAAGCATTTGTATATTGCAAACTTTGATAGGTGTAGGACGTACCGTATACAAGTTAGGGCCATTTGAAGTTTTATCAGTGTTTGATTTGGGACTCAAGGGTAGCATAGCTTTGAGCGAAAGCTTTAATTGGCAAGAGGCTCGTGTACTTTATTGTTATAAAATTACAAGGTTTTATGACGCTCCAGTAAAAAGTTACAAGCATTTGTATGTTGCAAACTTTGATAGGTGTAGGACGTACCGTATAGAAGTTAGGGCCATTTGAAGTTTTCTCATTGTTTGATTTGGGACTCAAGGGTAGCATAGCTTTGAGCGATAGATTAAATTGGCAAGAGGCGCGAGTACTTTATTGTTACAAAATTTCAAGGTTTTATGACGCTCCAGTAAAAACTTACAAGCATTTGTATGTTGCAAACTTTAATAGGTGTAGGACGTACCGTATACAAGTTAGGGCCATTTGAAGTTTTATCAGTGTCTGGTTTGGGACTCAAGGGTAGCATAGCTTTGAGCGATAGATTAAATTGACAAGAGGCTCGAGTACTTTATTGTTAAAAAATTTCAAGGTTTTATGACGCTCCAGTAAAAACTTACAAGCATTTGTATGTTGCAAACTTTGATAGGTGTAGGACGTACCGTATAGAAGTTAGGGCCATTTGAAATTTTCTCAGTGTTTGATTTGGGACTCAAGGATAGCATAGCTTTGAGCGATAGATTAAATTGGCAAGTAGCTCGAGTACTTTATTGTTACAAAATTTCAAGGTTTTATGACGCTCCAGTAAAAAGTTACAAGCATTTGTATGTTGCAAACTTTGATAGGTGTAGGACGTACCGTATCGAAGTTAGGGCCATTTGAAGTTTTCTCAGTGATTGATTTGGGACTCAAGGGTAGCATAGCTTTGAGCGATAGATTAGATTGGCAAGAGGCTCGAGTACTTTAGTGTTACAAAATTTCAAGGTTTTATGACGCTCCAGTAAAAACTTACAAGCATTTGTATATTGCAAACTTTGATAGGTGTAGTACGTACCGTATAGAAGTTAGAGCCATTTGAAGTTTTATCAGTGTTTGATTTGGGACTCAAGGGTAGCATAGCTTTGAGAGATAGCTTTAATTGACAAGAGGCTCGAGTACTTTATTGTTACAAAATTTCAAGGTTTTGTGACGCTCCAGTAAAAACTGACAAGCATTTGTATATTGCAAACTTTGATAGGTGTAGGACGTACCGTTTAGAAGTTAGGGCCATTTGAAGTTTTCTCAGTGTTTGATTTGGGACTCAAGGGTAGCATAGCTTTGAGCGATAGATTAGATTGGCAAGAGGCTCGAGTACTTTATAGTTACAAAATTTCAAGGTTTTATGACGCTCCAGTAAAAACTTACAAGCATTTGTATATTGCAAACTTTGATAGGTGTAGGACGTACCGTATACAAGTTAGGGCCATTTGAAGTTTTATCAGTGTTTGATTTGGGACTCAAGGGTAGCATAGCTTTGAGCGAAAGCTTTAATTGGCAAGAGGCTCGTGTACTTTATTGTTACAAAATTACAAGGTTTTATGACGCTCCAGTAAAAAGTTACAAGCATTTGTATGTTGCAAACTTTGATAGGTGTAGGACGTACCGTATAGAAGTTAGGGCCATTTGAAGTTTTCTCATTGTTTGATTTGGGACTCAAGGGTAGCATAGCTTTGAGCGATAGATTAGATTGGCAAGAGGCTCGAGTACTTTATTGTTACAAAATGTCAAGGTTTTATGACGCTCCAGTAAAAACTTACAAGCATTTGTATATTGCAAACTTTGATAGGTGTAGTACGTACCGTATAGAAGTTAGAGCCATTTGAAGTTTTATCAGTGTTTGATTTGGGACTCAAGGGTAGCATAGCTTTGAGCGATAGATTAAATTGGCAAGAGGCGCGAGTACTTTATTGTTACAAAATTTCAAGGTTTTCTGACGCTCCAGTAAAAGGTTACAAGCATTTGTATATTGCAAACTTTGACAGGTGTAGGACGTACCGTATAGAAGTTAGGGCCATTTGAAGTTTTCTCAGTGTTTGATTTGGGACTCAAGTGTAGCATAGCTTTGAGCGATAGCTTAAATAGGCAAGAGGCTCGAGTAATTTATTGTTACAAAATTTTAAGGTTTTATGACGCTCCAGTAAAAACTTACAAGCATTTGTATATTGCAAACTTTGATAGGTGTAGGACGTACCGTATAGAAGTTAGGGTCATTTGAAGTTTTATCAGTGTTTGATTTGGGACTCAAGGGTAGCATAGCTTTGAGCGATAGATTACATTGGCAAGAGGCTCGAGTACTTTATTGTTACAAAATTTCAAGGTTTTATGACGCTCCAGTAAAAAGTTACAAGCATTTGTATGTTGCAAACTTTGATAGGTGTAGGACGTACCGTATCGAAGTTAGGGCCATTTGAAGTTTTCTCAGTGATTGATTTGGGACTCAAGGGTAGCATAGCTTTGAGAGATAGCTTTAATTGACAAGAGGCTCGAGTACTTTATTGTTACAAAATTTCAAGGTTTTGTGACGCTCCAGTAAAAGCTTACAAGCATTTGTATATTGCAAACTTTGATAGGTGTAGGACGTACCGTTTAGAAGTTAGGGCCATTTGAAGTTTTCTCAGTGATTGATTTGGGACTCAAGGGTAGCATAGCTTTGAGCGATAGATTAGATTGGTAAGAGGCTCGAGTACTTTATTGTTACAAAATTTCAAGGTTTTATGACGCTCCAGTAAAAACTTACAAGCATTTGTATATTGCAAACTTTGATAGGTGTAGGACGTACCGTATACAAGTTAGGGCCATTTGAAGTTTTATCAGTGTTTGATTTGGGACTCAAGGGTAGCATAGCTTTGAGCGAAAGCTCTAATTGGCAAGAGGCGCGTGTACTTTATAGTTACAAAATTTCAAGGTTTTATGACGTTCCAGTAAAAACTTACAAGCATTTGTATATTGCAAACTTTGATAGGTGTAGGACGTACCGTATACAAGTTAGGGCCATTTGAAGTTTTATCAGTGTTTGATTTGGGAGTCAAGGGTAGCATAGCTTTGAGCGATAGCTTTAATTGGCAAGAGGCTCGAGTACTTTATTGTTACAAAATTACAAGGTTTTATGACGCTCCAGTAAAAAGTTACAAGCATTTGTATGTTGCAAACTTTGATAGGTGTAGGACGTACCGTATCGAAGTTAGGGCCATTTGAAGTTTTCTCAGTGATTAATTTGGGACTCAAGGGTAGCATAGCTTTGAGCGATAGATTAGATTGGCAAGAGGCTCGAGTACTTTATTGTTACAAAATTTCAAGGTTTTATGACGCTCCAGTAAAAACTTACAAGCATTTGTATATTGCAAACTTTGATAGGTGTAGTACGTACCGTATAGAAGTTAGAGCCATTTGAAGTTTTATCAGTGTTTGATTTGGGACTCAAGGGTAGCATAGCTTTGAGAGATAGCTTTAATTGACAAGAGGCTCGAGTACTTTATTGTTACAAAATTTCAAGGTTTTGTGACGCTCCAGTAAAAACTTACAAGCATTTGTATATTGCAAACTTTGATAGGTGTAGGACGTACCGTTTAGAAGTTAGGGCCATTTGAAGTTTTCTCAGTGTTTGATTTGGGACTCAAGGGTAGCATAGCTTTGAGCGATAGATTAGATTGGCAAGAGGCTCGACTACTTTATAGTTACAAAATTTCAAGGTTTTATGACGCTCCAGTAAAAACTTACAAGCATTTGTATATTGCAAACTTTGACAGGTGTAGGACGTACCGTATAGAAGTTAGGGCCATTTGAAGTTTTCTCAGTGTTTGATTTGGGACTCAAGTGTAGCATAGCTTTGAGCGATAGCTTAAATAGGCAAGAGGCTCGAGTAATTTATAGTTACAAAATTTTAAGGTTTTATGACGCTCCAGTAAAAACTTACAAGCATTTGTATATTGCATACTTTGATAGGTGTAGGACGTACCGTATAGAAGTTAGGGCCATTTGAAGTTTTATCAGTGTTTGATTTGGGACTCAAGGGTAGCATAGCTTTGAGCGATAGATTACATTGGCAAGAGGCTCGAGTACTTTATTGTTACAAAATTTCAAGGTTTTATGACGCTCCAGGAAAAACTTATAAGCATTTGTATATTGCAAACTTTGATAGGTGTAGGACGTACCGTATAGAAGTTAGGGCCATTTGAAGTTTTATCAGTGTTTGATTTGGGACTCAAGGGTAGCATAGCTTTGAGCGATAGCTTTAATTGGCAAGAGGCTCGAGTACTTTATTGTTACAAAATTACAGATTTTTATGACGCTCCAGTAAAAAGTTACAAGCATTTGTATGTTGCAAACTTTGATAGGTGTAGGACGTACCGTATAGAAGTTAGGGCCATTTGAAGTTTTCTCAGTGTTTGATTTGGGACTCAAGGGTAGCATAGCTTTGAGCGATAGATTAAATTGGCAAGAGGCTCGAGTACTTTATTGTTACCAAATTTCAAGGTTTTCTGACGCTAAAGTAAAAAGTTACAAGCATTTGTATGTTGCAAACTTTCATACGTGTAGGACGTACCGTATAGAAGTTAGGGCCATTTGAAGTTTTATCAGTGTTTGATTTGGGACTCAAGGGTAGCATAGCTTTGAGCGATTGCTTAAATAGGCAAGAGGCTCGAATAATTTATAGTTACAAAATTTCAAGGTTTTATGACGCTCCAGTAAAAACTTACAAGCATTTGTATGTTGCAAACTTTGATAGGTGTAGGACGTACCGCATACAAGTTAGGGCCATTTGAAGTTTTATCAGTGTCTGGTTTGGGACTCAAGGGTAGCATAGCTTTGAGCGATAGATTAAATTGACAAGAGGCTCGAGTACTTTATTGTTACAAAATTTCAAGGTTTTATGAAGCTCCAGTAAAAAGTTACAAGCATTTGTATGTTGCAAACTTTGATAGGTGTAGGACGTACCGTTAGGGCCATTTGAAATTTTCTCAGTGTTTGATTTGGGACTCAAGGGTAGCATAGCTTTGAGCGATAGATTAAATTGGCAAGAGGCTCGAGTACTTTATTGTTACAAAATTTCAAGGTTTTATGACGCTCCAGTAAAAAGCATTTGTATATTGCAAACTTTGATAGGTGTAGGACGCACCGTATAGAAGTTAGGGCCATTTGAAGTTTTCTCAGTGTTTGATTTGGGACTCAAGGGTAGCATAGCTTTGAGCGATAGATTAGATTGGCAAGAGGCTCGAGTACTTTATAGTTACAAAATTTCAAGGTTTTATGACGCTCCAGTAAAAACTTATAAGCATTTGTATATTGCAAACTTTGATAGGTGTAGGACGTACCGTATACAAGTTAGGGCCATTTGAAGTTTTATCAGTGTTTGATTTGGGACTCAAGGGTAGCATAGCTTTGAGCGATAGATTAAATTGGCAAGAGGCGCGAGTACTTTATTGTTACAAAATTTCAAGGTTTTATGACGCTCCAGTAAAAACTTACAAGCATTTGTATATTGCAAACTTTGATAGGTGTAGGACGTACCGTATACAAGTTAGGGCCATTTGAAGTTTTATCTGTGTTTGATTTGGGACTCAAGGGTAGCATAGCTTTGAGCGAAAGCTCTAATTGGCAAGAGGCGCGTGTACTTTATTGTTACAAAATTTCAAGGTTTTCTGACGCTCCAGTAAAAGGTTACAAGCATTTGTATATTGCAAACTTTGACAGGTGTAGGACGTACCGTATAGAAGTTAGGGCCATTTGAAGTTTTCTCAGTGTTTGATTTGGGACTCAAGTGTAGCATAGCTTTGAGCGATAGCTTAAATAGGCAAGAGGCTCGAGTAATTTATAGTTACAAAATTTTAAGGTTTTATGACGCTCCAGTAAAAACTTACAAGCATTTGTATATTGCAAACTTTGATAGGTGTAGGACGTACCGTATAGAAGTTAGGGTCATTTGAAGTTTTATCAGTGTTTGATTTGGGACTCAAGGGTAGCATAGCTTTGAGCGATAGATTACATTGGCAAGAGGCTCGAGTACTTTATTGTTACAAAATTTCAAGGTTTTATGACTCTCCAGTAAAAAGTTACAAGCATTTGTATGTTGCAAACTTTGATAGGTGTAGGACGTACCGTATCGAAGTTAGGGCCATTTGAAGTTTTCTCAGTGATTGATTTGGGACTCAAGGGTAGCATAGCTTTGAGAGATAGCTTTAATTGACAAGAGGCTCGAGTACTTTATTGTTACAAAATTTCAAGGTTTTGTGACGCTCCAGTAAAAGCTTACAAGCATTTGTATATTGCAAACTTTGATAGGTGTAGGACGTACCGTTTAGAAGTTAGGGCCATTTGAAGTTTTCTCAGTGATTGATTTGGGACTCAAGGGTAGCATAGCTTTGAGCGATAGATTAGATTGGTAAGAGGCTCGAGTACTTTATTGTTACAAAATTTCAAGGTTTTATGACGCTCCAGTAAAAACTTACAAGCATTTGTATATTGCAAACTTTGATAGGTGTAGGACGTACCGTATACAAGTTAGGGCCATTTGAAGTTTTATCAGTGTTTGATTTGGGACTCAAGGGTAGCATAGCTTTGAGCGAAAGCTCTAATTGGCAAGAGGCGCGTGTACTTTATAGTTACAAAATTTCAAGGTTTTATGACGTTCCAGTAAAAACTTACAAGCGTTTGTATATTGCAAACTTTGATAGGTGTAGGACGTACCGTATACAAGTTAGGGCCATTTGAAGTTTTATCAGTGTTTGATTTGGGAGTCAAGGGTAGCATAGCTTTGAGCGATAGCTTTAATTGGCAAGAGGCTCGAGTACTTTATTGTTACAAAATTACAAGGTTTTATGACGCTCCAGTAAAAAGTTACAAGCATTTGTATGTTGCAAACTTTGATAGGTGTAGGACGTACCGTATCGAAGTTAGGGCCATTTGAAGTTTTCTCAGTGATTAATTTGGGACTCAAGGGTAGCATAGCTTTGAGCGATAGATTAGATTGGCAAGAGGCTCGAGTACTTTATTGTTACAAAATTTCAAGGTTTTATGACGCTCCAGTAAAAACTTACAAGCATTTGTATATTGCAAACTTTGATAGGTGTAGTACGTACCGTATAGAAGTTAGAGCCATTTGAAGTTTTATCAGTGTTTGATTTGGGACTCAAGGGTAGCATAGCTTTGAGAGATAGCTTTAATTGACAAGAGGCTCGAGTACTTTATTGTTACAAAATTTCAAGGTTTTGTGACGCTCCAGTAAAAACTTACAAGCATTTGTATATTGCAAACTTTGATAGGTGTAGGACGTACCGTTTAGAAGTTAGGGCCATTTGAAGTTTTCTCAGTGTTTGATTTGGGACTCAAGGGTAGCATAGCTTTGAGCGATAGATTAGATTGGCAAGAGGCTCGACTACTTTATAGTTACAAAATTTCAAGGTTTTATGACGCTCCAGTAAAAACTTACAAGCATTTGTATATTGCAAACTTTGACAGGTGTAGGACGTACCGTATAGAAGTTAGGGCCATTTGAAGTTTTCTCAGTGTTTGATTTGGGACTCAAGTGTAGCATAGCTTTGAGCGATAGCTTAAATAGGCAAGAGGCTCGAGTAATTTATAGTTACAAAATTTTAAGGTTTTATGACGCTCCAGTAAAAACTTACAAGCATTTGTATATTGCATACTTTGATAGGTGTAGGACGTACCGTATAGAAGTTAGGGCCATTTGAAGTTTTATCAGTGTTTGATTTGGGACTCAAGGGTAGCATAGCTTTGAGCGATAGATTACATTGGCAAGAGGCTCGAGTACTTTATTGTTACAAAATTTCAAGGTTTTATGACGCTCCAGTAAAAAGTTACAAGCATTTGTATATTGCAAACTTTGATAGGTGTAGGACGTACCGTTTAGAAGTTAGGGCCATTTGAAGTTTTCTCAGTGTTTGATTTGGTACTCAAGGGTAGCATAGCTTTGAGCGATAGATTAGATTGGCAAGAGGCTCGAGTACTTTATAGTTACAAAATTTCAAGGTTTTATGACGCTCCAGGAAAAACTTATAAGCATTTGTATATTGCAAACTTTGATAGGTGTAGGACGTACCGTATAGAAGTTAGGGCCATTTGAAGTTTTATCAGTGTTTGATTTGGGACTCAAGGGTAGCATAGCTTTGAGCGATAGCTTTAATTGGCAAGAGGCTCGAGTACTTTATTGTTACAAAATTACAAATTTTTATGACGCTCCAGTAAAAAGTTACAAGCATTTGTATGTTGCAAACTTTGATAGGTGTAGGACGTACCGTATAGAAGTTAGGGCCATTTGAAGTTTTCTCAGTGTTTGATTTGGGACTCAAGGGTAGCATAGCTTTGAGCGATAGATTAAATTGGCAAGAGGCTCGAGTACTTTATTGTTACCAAATTTCAAGGTTTTCTGACGCTAAAGTAAAAAGTTACAAGCATTTGTATATTGCAAATTTTGATAGGTGTAGGACGTACCGTATAGAAGTTAGGGCCATTTGAAGCTTTCTCAGTGTTTGATTTGGGACTCAAGGGTAGCATAGCTATGAGCGATAGATTAGATTGGCAAGAGGCTCGAGTACTTTATAGTTACAAAATTTCAAGGTTTTATGACGCTCCAGTAAAAAGTTACAAGCATTTGTATGTTGCAAACTTTCATACGTGTAGGACGTACCGTATAGAAGTTAGGGCCATTTGAAGTTTTATCAGTGTTTGATTTGGGACTCAAGGGTAGCATAGCTTTGAGCGATTGCTTAAATAGGCAAGAGGCTCGAATAATTTATAGTTACAAAATTTCAAGGTTTTATGACGCTCCAGTAAAAACTTACAAGCATTTGTATGTTGCAAACTTTGATAGGTGTAGGACGTACCGCATACAAGTTAGGGCCATTTGAAGTTTTATCAGTGTCTGGTTTGGGACTCAAGGGTAGCATAGCTTTGAGCGATAGATTAAATTGACAAGAGGCTCGAGTACTTTATTGTTACAAAATTTCAAGGTTTTATGAAGCTCCAGTAAAAAGTTACAAGCATTTGTATGTTGCAAACTTTGATAGGTGTAGGACGTACCGTTAGGGCCATTTGAAATTTTCTCAGTGTTTGATTTGGGACTCAAGGGTAGCATAGCTTTGAGCGATAGATTAAATTGGCAAGAGGCTCGAGTACTTTATTGTTACAAAATTTCAAGGTTTTATGACGCTCCAGTAAAAAGCATTTGTATATTGCAAACTTTGATAGGTGTAGGACGCACCGTATAGAAGTTAGGGCCATTTGAAGTTTTCTCAGTGTTTGATTTGGGACTCAAGGGTAGCATAGCTTTGAGCGATAGATTAGATTGGCAAGAGGCTCGAGTACTTTATAGTTACAAAATTTCAAGGTTTTATGACGCTCCAGTAAAAACTTATAAGCATTTGTATATTGCAAACTTTGATAGGTTTAGGACGTACCGTATACAAGTTAGGGCCATTTGAAGTTTTATCAGTGTTTGATTTGGGACTCAAGGGTAGCATAGCTTTGAGCGATAGATTAAATTGGCAAGAGGCGCGAGTACTTTATTGTTACAAAATTTCAAGGTTTTATGACGCTCCAGTAAAAACTTACAAGCATTTGTATATTGCAAACTTTGATAGGTGTAGGACGTACCGTATACAAGTTAGGGCCATTTGAAGTTTTATCAGTGTTTGATTTGGGACTCAAGAGTAGCATAGCTTTGAGCGAAAGCTCTAATTGGCAAGAGGCGCGTGTACTTTATAGTTACAAAATTTCAAGGTTTTATGACGCTCCAGTAAAAACTTACAAGCATTTGTATATTGCAAACTTTGATAGGTGTAGGACGTACCGTATAGAAGTTAGGGCCATTTGAAGTTTTCTCAGTGTTTGATTTGGGACTCAAGGGTAGCATAGCTTTGAGCGATAGATTAAATTGGCAAGAGGCGCGAGTACTTTATTGTTACAAAATTTCAAGGTTTTCTGCCGCTCCAGTAAAAAGTTACAAGCATTTGTATATTGCAAACTTTGACAGGTGTAGGACGTACCGTATAGAAGTTAGGGCCATTTGAAGTTTTCTCAGTGTTTGATTTGGGACTCAAGTGTAGCATAGCTTTGAGCGATAGCTTAAATAGGCAAGAGGCTCGAGTAATTTATAGTTACAAAATTTCAAGGTTTTATGACGCTCCAGTAAAAACTTATAAGCATTTGTATATTGCAAACTTTGATAGGTGTAGGACGTACCGTATAGAAGTTAGGGCCATTTGAAGTTTTCTCAGTGTTTGATTTGGGACTCAAGGGTAGCATAGCTTTGAGCGATAGCTTTAATTGGCGAGAGGCTCGAGTACTTTATTGTTACAAAATTACAAATTTTTATGACGCTCCAGTAAAAAGTTACAAGCATTTGTATGTTGCAAACTTTCATACGTGTAGGACGTACCGTATAGAAGTTAGGGCCATTTGAAGTTTTATCAGTGTCTGGTTTGGGACTCAAGGGTAGCATAGCTTTGAGCGATAGATTAAATTGACAAGAGGCTCGAGTACTTTATTGTTACAAAATTTCAAGGTTTTATGAAGCTCCAGTAAAAAGTTACAAGCATTTGTATGTTGCAAACTTTGATAGGTGTAGGACGTACCGTTAGGGCCATTTGAAATTTTCTCAGTGTTTGATTTGGGACTCAAGGGTAGCATAGCTTTGAGCGATAGATTAAATTGGCAAGAGGCTCGAGTACTTTATTGTTACAAAATTTCAAGGTTTTATGACGCTCCAATAAAAAGCATTTGTATATTGCAAACTTTGATAGGTGTAGGACGCACCGTATAGAAGTTAGGGCCATTTGAAGTTTTCTCAGTGTTTGATTTGGGACTCAAGGGTAGCATAGCTTTGAGCGATAGATTAGATTGGCAAGAGGCTCGAGTACTTTATAGTTACAAAATTTCAAGGTTTTATGACGCTCCAGTAAAAACTTATAAGCATTTGTATATTGCAAACTTTGATAGGTGTAGGACGTACCGTATACAAGTTAGGGCCATTTGAAGTTTTATCAGTGTTTGATTTGGGACTCAAGGGTAGCATAGCTTTGAGCGATAGATTAAATTGGCAAGAGGCGCGAGTACTTTATTGTTACAAAATTTCAAGGTTTTCTGACGCTCCAGTAAAAAGTTACAAGCATTTGTATATTGCAAACTTTGACA